>JAGFMK010000654.1:0-12048 GCA_021030975.1 Lichenothelia convexa | reverse complement strand
GTTGGTGGGAGGGGTGAAGGGGGTAGTGTGGTGATACGGAGAGATGGGAAGAGGATGGGGAGAAGATGGGGAGAAGATGGACGTACAGGGATAGATCCATTGCATGCCGTAGGGGTAGTTGAGCACGGTTTGCGAGTCGTTGACGCTGGTGTAGACGCCTAGGCCGTTGCCAGTCTCTTGCCAGCCTGTTGTGTTGAGGTTGTCGCCGCGCCAGCCGGGGTAGGTGAGGACGGTGTGGGCTGTTGCTTGGAGGGTCCATGTCGTGAGGAGGAGAATGAGGGAGGATGGTATAGGTAGCATCATGGAGGTAGGTCGGTGAGCTCCGCAGTCGAGGAAGAGGATAGGTGCCCTTCTCAGCTGCTCTCCCTTGACTTGTTTCAGCCGCTCTCTCGTTGATTTTCTTAGCTGCTCTCCGTTGACTTTCTCAGCTGCTCCCCGATGCGTTCCAAGCTCTTGATTAAGTAGTTGTATAGCTTAGCTGCACTGTGCTTGGCGTAGGATAGCAGTTAGAGGTAGCTCTTTTGCTGTTTCAGCAGTGTAAGAGTGTGAGCTGAGGGGGCTATTGTAGGAAGTCTTCGAAGGATTGCGCTTATACGAGCCCGCACCTGCGGGGCCTGGTCGTTGATGGCGCATCTTCGCCTGTCGTGGGCGCTTAGGAGCTGCTGCAAGTGATGGGTGGAGGTTGTCGGCGACGAATCGCTGTCGAAGCTGTCCCTGGCTGGACGCAGGTCGATGCATGTCAGTGCAACGGTCGGCGGGACGGTTGACCACTTAGAGCGAGGGACGAGTCACTCAAAGTTCCAGAAGGCTAACTCCAAAAGTCTTCGAGGCTTGCTACGGACACATAATCTCAATTGGTCACATTGCATATCCTCTCCAATTCAGTGTAACATTCAATATCAGTTCAACCTGACACTTCCTCATGATATAGCAGATCAGACCATCGACCTAATTTGCGCGCTGCCCTAAGACTTTCCTTAGTGTGAAGCTACAACACCAGTTACGGAGAGCGGCATCACCCACCTGCAGGAAATACTTTAGGATGAGCAAAATGTGGGAAGTTGATCCGGATAGTAGAGCGAAGGTACGTCATATCCTATTCATTTGTGAGATTACTCCCCTCCTGGGCGGAGGTTGAGGACAAGCCCTTCGATGAACGTCTTGCGCTGATAATGCGCCGCCATAGTTACTCGAGATACAAAAGCAAAATGGCAACAACATCTGCGTGGATTGCGGTGCACCAAGTCCCCAATGGGTACGCCACTCCCTTACCGGCTTCGGTCTCAAATACCTTGCCTTCGTTTTGGCGCACCCACGGACGCACACTGTTGGTAGCGGCAAGAGGGTAACAGGTGTCAGATACTCCGCGCTTGAGCTTACGCCCTCCATTCCCTAGGTTTCCCCCAAGTTCGGCGTCTTTATGTGTCTGAACTGCTCCGGCATTCATCGCGGCCTCGGCGTACACGTATCTTTCATTCGAAGCATAACCATGGACGCGCTGAAACCTGCTGAACTATCGCGCATGCAATTAGGAGGGAACAAGCCATGGAGGACGTTCTTCGATAACCACGAAATGAACAAAATGGAGGGAAGGGATTTTGAAAGCTGCACGGTCAAAGAACGGTATGATTCGGAGGTGGGCGAGGAGTGGAAGGAGAGGTTAACGGCAAAGGTGGAAGGAAAAGAGTGGGTACCCGGCACAAGAAGCTCGGGCTTAGCTGGGAGGGCGAAGGAGGTTAGGAATGGAGATGTTGGAGGAGGAACGACCCCATCGAGCGGCGCTGGAAGCCGCTCACACACGCCATTGTCAAGAACCCGTACCGCCGAGCTACAGTCCCCGTCCTCCCGCTCCGCATCACCTTCTTTACAATCGAGTGCGGGAACGACGCGGAAAACGCAAAATGAAGCGTACTTTGCACGCATGGGACAGGAGAACGCTTCGCGGCCGGACAGTCTACCTCCCAACCAAGGAGGAAAATTCGGCGGGTTTGGCAGCGAGCCAATGCCCCAATCCGGCGGACGCGGCGAAGGCAGTATACCTGGGATGGACGAGTTCTCGAAAGATCCGGTAGCGGCATTGACGAAGGGCTTCGGCTGGCTAAGTAGTACAGTGGGCAAGAGCGCGAAAACAGGGTTCGAGGGCTACGTTAAACCGGGTATACAGAAGGTATGTCAAACATGGGCTCTACAATGACGGGCTTCTTCTGGTCGACAGTCGGGAAAAGCGCCAGATATAGCAGACTGTAGAGCTAACGAACAACCCGATGCACTACAGATAGCAGAATCTGAACTCGCTGCCCAAGCCCGCATTCAAGCAGCTCAGCTAGGACAAACCGCCAGCACACAATTGAACCGGCTCGTGGAGGGTCCTACCTCTTCCGCAAGCAGCCGGACGAGGTCTGGGGCGGCATTGGATGACGAGAAGAGGGATTTCTGGGAAAGCTTCGGCGAAGCGCCCAAAGGTCCGAGTAAAGACAAACAAGACTTCTGGGATAAGTTTGGTGGTGCGGATGAGCCAGCGGGAGCGCAAAGCAAACCGGCGCCGAAAGCTAGCATTGGGACAGCGGCAGTGAGGAGAGGAGGAGGACCGAGTGCAACAGGTTCGAGGAATGCGAGCAAAGAGGATGGTTTATGGGAAGACTGGTAGCACTGGGATAAGACGGAGAGTTAAATCATGCTGGCAATGTGGCTTTAGAGGTCCAGCACTGTAGGATTATAGAAATAAGATCTCACTGCATGGCGAACGGCGTTCTGAGAGACTTACGTCTATGTATCTGGTAGCATGCGCTTGGGTTTGTCAGGTTCAACAGCATTTGAAATAATGATGAATGGCGACCAGTATCGAACTTTGGCAATTGTTTGCATTTAAAAGGTCATTGATTTTCGTCTCCTGTTCAAATACTTGCAATGGACACTTAATAGCGGCTCCCACCGAGAAAGCCACATACTGTTTTTTAACTTAGTCGTCGGGATTTTGACGTTTTGGCTAGAAAACGTGTTTTTCGGCTACCTATACAAATTTTGCCTATAGCTAATAATTAGATATTTTACCTATATAATAACAGCCATCTTAACCTCGCTATCACCCTAATTAGGTAATTATAAAGCTATTACTAGGTTATAGTAAGGCTATATAAGGAGTATATATATATAGAGGCTATAGAAGGCCTTTTAAGTAGTAAGAGTGATAAATTACTATATTATAGCCTCTATATACCTATTAGTATAATTAGTAATTAATATCTTAACTATAAGTAGTATAGAAGCCTATTCTTACCTCCTCTTAGGCTAATTAGTTAGTTAAAGAAGATAGAGAATATATATATAGAGATAATCCTGCTACTATTATTATTTACTATACTACTACTACTACTACTACTAAACTAAATACCTAGGCCTTACTAGAATATATTAGTGCTTAACCTTCCGCTTATCTTAATAAGATATACTAGTTCCTATCTAATAACTTTAGTCTAATTATTACCTTAATATATATATTAAAGTAACTAAAGGCTACTAAATATACCTATAAGAAGGTATAAAAGGTAGCTATCTAGTAGTTAATAGAAGTATAAGATAGATAGATAATAAAGAGGGAGGAATACACCGCTAAGTAGTTAGTCTTTATAGATAAGTCTATAGTATATTCTTATTATACTAATATATAAGGGATCGACCCCTAGGGCCAGCAGTAAGGCATTAACGATACCTAGACTAGGTCCTCTAGATCTAGTAACAAGGTAGTAACTCGATTAATTAACCTAGAACTAACCCTAGGGATAATAATAAGACGAAGTGTAGAGAGAGAAAGCTAGAATATATAAAGTAGAGTGAAAACTCTAATACAGCTAGAGACTAATATAACTCTAAAAGATTTAATATAACTCTAAATCCTTAGTCTTAGATTAGGATCGTGATAGTAGGTCCCTCTTAAGTAGGTCAAAGCTTCTATAAGACCTTAGTTCTAGGTCCTCTTATCTTAGACTTAAACTCTTAAAGACTTAAAAATTTTCCCTAATCTAGACGTGAGATAACTTTTAAAATTTTCCGAAATTTCCTTAAGCCTAAGTCTATTCCTTAGCCCTTAGTCTATAGACCTAAGTCTAGTCCTAGGTCTTAGGATTCCTTAAACCTAAGCCTAGTCCTTTAACTCTAGTCTCTAGACCTAAGTCTAACTCTTAGACCTTAGTCTTCCCTAGACCTAGATCTAACTCTTAGACCTAACTCTTACTAAATAGCTGTTAGTTCGTCTTCTCCTTAGGAGTATTATCTTTCCATCCTAAGGAGTAAGTCTCCTTCTAGCCTTTATTTCCCTAAGGGATCCTATATCCCCTAGGTCCTCCTTAAAGGTGCTGGTCCCCAGCACCCTAAGCCTCTTAGTTATCTCTTAAAAAAAAATCCCTAAAATTCTACCTCTTATAGATATAGTAGAGTATTAGATAGAGCTCTAGGAAGGCTGTAGGAAATTCGCGGAGTATAGGATATAGGTCTAGGATATAGTAGAGTGTTAGATAGAGCTCCTAGAAGGCCGTAGGAAATTTGCGGAGTATAGAACGTGGGTCTAGGATATAGTAGAGTATTAGATAGAGCTCCTAGAAGGCTGTAGGGATTTTATAGAATCTTAGATAGAGGTCTAGGACGTGGTAGAGTATTAGATAAAGCTCTAGGAAGGCTATAGAAAGCTATAGGAAATTCGTGGAGCAGAGAATAGAGGTCTAGGATAAGGTAGAGCGTTAGATAAAGCTCTAGGAAGGCCGTAGGGAATTCGTGTAATCTAGAACGGAGGTCTAGGATGTAGTAGAGTATTAGATAAAGCTCTAGGAAGGCTATAGAAAGCTGTAGGAAATTCGTGGAGTAGAGGATAGAGGTCTAGAACAAGGTAGAGTATTAGATAAAGCTCTAGGAAGGCTATAGGGAATTCGTGTAATCTAGAATAGAGGTCTAGGATATAGTAGAGTATTAGATAAAGCTCTAGGAAGGCTATAGAAAGCTATAGGAAATTCGTGAAGCAGAGGATAGAGGTCTAGGATAAGGTAGAGCGTTAGATAAAGCTCTAGGAAGGCCGTGGGGAATTCGTGTAATCTAGGACTGTTAAGGTCGGTGGCTAGGTAGCCTAGGGACCTAGACTAGGATATAGAATAGATATAGAGACTATAGATTATCTATAGGTAATACCTAGCTAGATAGATAAGACGAAGTGTAGAGAGAGAAAGCTAGAATACACGAAGCGGGGAGAAAGCTCTAGCCCGGGCCCGGCTTAACATTATTCCATGCTCAGAACTCCTAGACTAAGGATCGGTTCGTAATAGTAGTCCCCCCTTCCTAAGCCGAAGCTCCTGCAAGGCTCTTTCAGCCGTCCTAGTCCTTAAGCGGTTAGTGGGTGATAACTTTTAAAGTTAAGTCCCTAGCTCAGGGTCTGTGGCTTGGCTGTGGCTAGGTTGCGGCTTGATTCTTTGATTTTGTACGAGGGAAAACTTGCAACTTGAATAACTTTTCAACGTGCGATCCGATTTTTACGAAAAGTAGGTCAAATTGTAGCCCTTAACAAGCTCTACAAGTTGCGTCTCAGAATCAAGTCCGTAGGGGCGCTGACTGTGGAGATATTGCGTGAAGTGTGTTATCCTAGTTGCTGGCCGTCCGGGAATCCGCTGCGCGCAGCGCTGGGGGCCGCTCTATAGCCTGTGTATGACGAAAAATCTTGCAAAATCGATAACTCCATAACGCGCGCTCCAAATTTATCGAACGGTAGGTCAAAATATAGGGCTCAACGAGCTCTACAAGACCCGTATAGAAACCAAATTCGTAGGAGTGTTGGTCGCTGAGGTAGGCGCTGTGACATTCTTGATGTGTTGTCCCTTTATATTCTTGATTATGAACTGGTAACAATTTATCTTTGGCACAGTGGTTAAGCTGACCTGCCGTGAGGCAGTATACAAGGCCTAGGAACTAGCTATTCCTGGGAATAGGGTCTAGGGCCCTATAGGCGAGTATATTGGTACGTAAGCCATGTGGGGTTACGGCTCCGCCTTGACTACTTGCAGGGGATGCCTCTGTAGTGCCGGGGAAGGGAATCCAGCTTCGGCTGGTGATACTAGGTCTAGTGCTTATTCAGCGTTCTGAGGTCCAATTTACAGGCAACTGTTAGGGTTATTCTATAAGTAAGTTGAGGCTTAAAGCTTTACTACTTAGTGTCTTACTGAGTCCTTTTAGTCCTAGATAGGTAGGGTGATTTCTCTTTTATCCTAGGAGGTATAGAAATTTTCTAGTATATAGTTTCTGTGGATATCTTTCGTGGAATTCTTAGACTAAGTCTTAACAATTACTTAGGCACTTAGGTGGTTCCTAGGTAGGTATTTTATAGCCAATCTACTTAATATAGTATAGGGTGTTATATCTTTATTATTTACTGTCTAGAATTTCTTAGACTTTAAACTCCTTTTAACTATCTGTAATAATAGGAGGCGGCGGTGGATTTCTCTAGCCGGGGAGCGGATCCTCTACAGCGGATTTTAAAAGACTAATATAGAATATATTATAGATCTCTATAGATAGTAGTAGAGTAAGTTAATAGGCTATAGAACTAATAACCTTAGTTATTAGAAATAGTCTGTGGTATTTCTAATCTAGTTTCTATGACGGATATTCTATATAAATATTCCGCGTGTCTAGCTAGATATAATCTCCTTCTTTAAATATAGGAGAAGGTGTACGTAAACGATTTACTTAATCAACCTAATTTACTTAGGCTAGGGAGATTTCTCCACGTAAATATTCTAGAAGTTTATCTATTCTTTCTTAGAACACGTCGGCGGTAACTAACTATACCCTAGTACACTTATCTCCTTAATATAGCGTCTCTAGTTCAAATCTTAGGTGTAGGTAATATCTATAATTTGTAAAGAAGGGCGTAGTCTTAATACTCTCGGATAGGGAGTTATTCTAGGCGAATTCGGCTATTAGCAACTAGTCTACCTAGTCATCCTATAAATAGGTAATATAGCTCCTTAGGTACCGTTTAATATCTTAGTTTATATATTTAGTCTGACTATCTATCTATAGATAGTAGGCTATAGATATAAGCAACTGGATTCCTAGTCGTTAATATAAATATCGCTAGAATAAAGAGTCGAACTAAGTCCTATAATCTGAAATAATAGTCTTAGGTAGGCCGTAAAGCCTCTAGATATCTCGGACGTAGATATTAGCGATAGCCGGAGTAGAGGTCCTATAATTCTCTATAGCATATAGTGTAAAATATACTTACTTAGATAGTTAGTCTATAACTACTAGGATATTATTGTAGTTAACCCTATAGCGTTGACAGATGGGAAGGCCAGAAATAAAGTCCATTAATATATCAGTCCACCTACGTTTGGGAATAGGTAGGGGATTTAGTAGACTATAACGGCGTGAACGTGAAGCCTTAGCTCTAGCGCAGGTGTGGTAATTATAGATATATCGTTTAACGTTGTCCTTAATATTTACCTAGTAGTAGTCTCGGGTAATAAGGTTATATATCCTTATAATACTAGTATAACCTGTAGCCGGACTATTATAGTAGAGGTGTAGTAGCGTGAGACATAGGTTGTCGTCCTCTGGGATCTATAGCTTAGACTTATAGTATAGTCTATTGTTATCTTCCTTAAAGTCTAAGGGTGAGAGCTTTAGTTTCTAGTCCTACAGTGGTAAATATCGTTTACTATTCCTTAGATAATCAAATATCCATGATGTAAGAGAGTTTTTTAGTGCTAGGGAAGCTTCTTTCTAGTAGATATTTGCAATAGCTTCTTTAATATTTATCTCTAGAACATTGTTTATAGCAATTAGTAAGACGTCTTGAATTACTTCTTCTAATAGATATTCTGGTTTTAGAAGCACTTAATTCTGATACTTTAAACGACTATCCCCCTCTCCTAAGGGGAGGTCTCCTGACCTCCTAGTTAGGGCATCCGGCTTAGTACCTAAACGGCCTAGACGGTATTAGATCTTAAAATTAAACTGACTTAAAAACTTAGCCTATCTAGTTTAATAACGTGTTAGAGTCTTTATTATTATAAAGTACTCTAGGTTCTAGTGATCTGTAAGGACCTAGACGGGCATTCTAGAACCTTCTAGTTCTGGGCGCCATTCTTCGAATGCTCGGATAATAGCTAGTAACTCTTTATTATAGATTTCGTAGTTACATTCTATAGGCGAGTGCTTTTATAAGAAGAAGGCTACTAGACGTAATATTCCATCCGGACCTCTCTGTGATATAACTCCAGCGGTAATAAAGTTGGAAGCGTCTGTCTTAATAATATATTCTAGATCTAGATCGAAGTGTGCTAGAATTAGGGCCGTAGTAAACGCCGTCTTTAATTTATCAAAAGCTTCCTGGCACTTAGCGGTCTATTCAAAATTGACGTCCTTCCTAGTAAGCTAGTAGAGTGGATAGATAATTCTTAAGAAGCTGTAAATAAATCTTCGATAGAAATTTGCAAAGCCTAGGAATGCCTGGACGTCTTTAACGTTCCTTAGAGTAGGCCAGTCAATAATAGTAGATATCTTAGCAGGGTCTATTTTAATCCTAGATATAGATATAATTAATCTGAGATATTTAACCTCCTAGATATAGAAGTTATACTTAGTGATATTAATCTAGAGGCCTACCGCCTATAGCTTAGTAAGAACTTACTAGACGTGCTCCTTATATTCTTTTAGTGAGTTACTATATATTAAGATGTCGTCAATATAGGCCGTGCAGAAACGGTCTAGATATTCGAAGAGGACATTATTAATATAATACTAAAAAGTGCTTGGAGTATTTATAAGCCTAAAGGGTATAACTAGGTATTTAAATAGACTAAAATATATCTTAAATGCTGTAAGCCATTCTTGACCGTCTTTAATCCGGATTTTATTAAATATAGCAATTATATCTAACTTTATAAAGTACTTTACTCTTAATAGCCGATTTAATATCTCCTAAATTAATAGTAAAGGATACCAATTCTTGACCGTGATATTGTTTAATCTATAGTAGTCGATATAGAAACGTAACCCGCCACTAGGTTTTTTAACAAATAGGATAGGTGAAGCGATAGGTAATAAACTAGGGTAAATAAACCCTTTCTATAGATAGTCGTCTAAATATTTCTGTAGGACTTAGAGTTCCCCTTAGGATATTCTGTAAAGACTTGACGTAGGGAGCTTGGAATTTGGTTCGAGAACTAGATTATAGTTATAGACTCGGTGTGGCGGTAGTTGGTCACTCTCTTGCTTAGAGAATACCGGTAGGAATTCGTGGAGCTCTTTAGGTAATAACGTCCTAGGATCGATATCAGGTTTTGGTGCAAGAGCCTTTTTAATATCTGCCATAGTAACCGAGAATATTTCACAGGTTCTATATCTTACTAGTATAGTAAATACCGCAGCATTTATTTAGGCTATATCTAGAATAGTTAGGTCTAGATTCTAGTGTATAGCCTATAGTACTAGTAGATAGGCTGTAGGCTTCTTCTTGGTTTTCTTTTACTTAACCTTCTTATACTTAGGTTCTTGAGGAATAGTATTATCCCACTAATATACTATATTTTTAGACCTAGTAGACCCTTAAGAGCGTAAGATAGAGTGTAGCGTGGTCGTTTCAACTTGACGCAGCCGGAAGGATATAGATCTCTTAGGTCTTTAAACTAAGTCCTCTTCACTAGGACCGTAGTAAGAGGTCGGAGCTTGGACAATAGCATAAGGCGTAACGGGTGACTTAGAAACTCGATAATGGTCTCGATAATAGTATAATATAAACCGCAACGTGTAATCCCCCCCTTAGTATATAGAGTTATAAATATAGAACCACTTAGTTCTAATAGAAATAGGGTACTTAGACAACTTAGTAATAAGTAAGACAGCATTATTTTCCGTGTAGAACGCCTTAGAGTCCCTAAGTGTAAGTAATAAGGCCTAAATAGTAGTAGTAAGTGCGTTGTGGATAACTCTGCCATTATAGGCGGCTACGCTCTAGGGATTCTTTAGCTTAAATATAGGTATCTTATGTTCTTAGACGTAGTCTTTATCAATTAAAGCGTAGTAAGCGGCACCAGTATTATAGAGCGCTAGGATATAAAATGTATTTATCCCTATAGTGATTTTATAGTTGTAGATAGGGCTTTTACTATAAAGCTCTTCTTCTATAAGGGATATAGATTCTATACTCACTAGCCCCTGAATGAGACTCTTCTTAGGGGCACACTATTTTCCGACTTTAGACTCTCAGGGCGCCTAGTACTAGTCTAGTATGACCTAGACTTAGGTGGCGTTGGTAGACGTGGTACCTAAGCTGCAGAATTTTGAACTATAAGGGATATAGAATATAATATAGTAACCTAGGCGTAGGATCTCTATAGTGACGCCGAACGGGAATAACGTGAGGGACTTAGGCTTGCACGGCGTGGTTGATTTGGATAATTAATCCTTATATATTATCCGCCACAATAGAAATAAAGACCTTATTAACGTTGACGTTCACGTTTAGATTCTGACACCTTAGAACGGTTTCCAGTACGAGACAGATCTATTGGTTCAGTAGTAGGAATAGACGTTTATAGGCTAATTAAAGCTGGATAGAACGAAACAAATAGCGTGACAGGACCGGGTGACCTAGGACGGAACGGAGTATTACTAAACGGCCTAGATAGTTACCTAAGGGGTGCTTAGAATTGACGTAGACGATTATCAAGATCTTGCAGATGCTTCACAAAGTCCTTAAATTCTTAGGACGGTAGTAGACTTGAGATAAGCAGTGAGCGTAATTCCTGCGAGATATTTTGCTCTAGTAAGACAACTAGAGCACCTTCTAGATAGTCTGCCTCTAAATATAGGCGTTGGAATTCTGCGAGAAAGGCGCTAAACTCTTGATTCTTTTGGTGTAATTAGAAGAGTTTTACCTGTGCATTTACAACGCGGTTTAGATCACTAAATACTATCTCCAAGGTGTTTAAAATATCTTTATAGTCTCTAAGCGTAGCAACACCCTCCTTTAGGTAGAGTAAAATCTAACTATAAGCTACCCTAGTAAGTCGGCTGTAGATATAAACCATACACTATTATGGTGTAGTATACCGGTCTAAATTTGCCACTATCTTATTATAAATCTAGCTCTTAAATTGTTTAAAGTCCTAACAATCCCCTGTAAATTCTGCTGGGTCAGGAAGGCGTTCTAAAAGCGTGACCCTAATAGGCTTGTCCGTGATAGGTACCTAGGACTATTAGGTTATAGATTAGGTAGAGGTAGTAGAGGGTGTCTGTAAAGTTGGCTGTCAGGCCTAGAGTTGTTCTTAGAGGTTCTAGATATCGGCTTAGAGTTAAATATTATGTTTAGGATAGGTTTAATTATTGACTTGTAATTAGTGGGTTTATTTACATAGGTTTTAGACGTCTATTTAGAGTTGACTATTCTATACGGAGACTTCAATGGATAGGGAGCGGAGTATGGCGATAATTGTCCAGAGGTTCTCAGGGTTGTTTTGAAATATAGAATTAAATGTCTCCGGCTCAGTAGGGTATTACGAAATTAGGTTTAAAAGTATAGTTGCTATAGTAAAACTGCGGTAGATAGATAGGTCCTAGGACCAAGTATCTATCTAGGGCAGTAGAGTAGGTAGACGCTTTGTAATGTCAAGGTCGGTGGCTAGGTAGCCTAGGGACCTAGACTAGGATATAGAATAGATATAGAGACTATAGATTATCTGTAGGTAATACCTAGCTAGATAGACAAGACGAAGCGTAGAGAGAGAAAGCTAGAATACATGAAGTGGGGAGAAAGCTCTAGCCCGGGCCCGGCTTAACATTATTCCATGTTCAGAACTCCTAGACTAAGGATCGGTTTATAATAAGGACGGAGGTCTAGGATATAGTAGAGCGTTAGATAAAGCTCTAGAAAGGCTATAGAAAGCCGTAGGAAATTCGTGGAGCAGAGGATAGAGGTCTAGGATAAGGTAGAGCGTTAGATAAAGCTCTAGGAAGGCTGTAGAAAGCCGTAGGAAATTCGTGGAGCAGAGGACAGAGGTCTAG
>JAGFMK010000653.1:0-12070 GCA_021030975.1 Lichenothelia convexa | reverse complement strand
CCCTAGGGTTAGTTCTAGGTCAATCAATCGAGTTACTACCTTGCTACTAGGTCTAGAGGACCTAGTCTAGGTATCGTTAATGCCTTACCGCTGGCCGTAGGGGTCGATCCCTTACAAACTTACTTATAGTTCTAAACGTCGTAGTTACCGTCGGTCGGTATAAGCGCAAGAATTCGAGGGGAAAACTTTTGTTGCATTAGATACCAATTGCGTCCTCTACTAAGTCTATTTTTAAGAGACTTGTATCTTTTCTAATATTTGGTATCTAATGCTGCTCAATTTATTGAAGCATACTTTAGATTAGGGTAAGCCTCAGCTAGAAGACTAGCTAAAACTATTAATAAAGCGCGTCCAAAACCCTTATACAATTTTACAGCCTTAGTCTTAGGTTTAAGATTATCGCGCCTATCCGTTAGGCTCCTAGTTATCCACCTAGCTTTTTAACTTCGGTGTTGCTCTTCCTATTAGTTATAATATTCTATAAGATAAGTTAAGTGGTATCGGCGTAAGATCGAGTTTATAGAAGCCGCCGTTTTAAGCCTATTAAGGGCTCTAATATTCTGAGCAACAGTACCTATATCTTCAGGAAAAGTAAATTCGCCCTTCTCTTAGATAATAGAGTAGGCATCCTGCAGTTAATAGAATACATTAGGACTCGCTACTATAAAGAAAAGACGAGTTAGTAATCCTATTATATTTCCATCTTTAATCTTGCTACGGTTGATAAACCTCTGATAGATTTCAGCTGGTCAAATATTATCTTATATAATACCCTTCAGTTCCTTAAAAGGTATAGGTATACTGTTACAGATTACTAAATAAGTTCTTAACCATTTATTACTTCCTATCCTTAGGGCTTAAGTGCTGAATTTTCTCTTTGCTTTCTCTCCTATAGTTATCGACTAATTAGAGTTATTAATATTCGGTTCTTCTCTATCTTTATTATTATAATTAGAAGAGTGCTCAAGAACTCATTAATTATAGATTATATACTAATAAGGGCTATTAATAGCATGTCGTCAAAGAAGCTCTTGCTCCTAGATTAAATCCAAGCTATTTAATATATTAGGATGAGATATATTAACTTCTAGATCTTGTAACAATTGACAGGAAGGTGTAGAGATAGTAGAAAGATTAGCTGTGTCTTAGTCTAAAGGTGAGGTATAAGGTGCTGTAGCGATAGCGCAAGGAACTTGATGGGCTTCTTCATTGCTGCTACTAATATAGGTTGTCCTACTAGGGTATATAATCCTGCGATCGGAGAGTAGGCCATAAGTAGAAGTCTCAGAGCTCCCTATAAGGCGGCCTACCTATATAGAGTCTAGTATTATAGTAAAGCTGTGTAGTTCACCGTAAATCAGCTCAGGTTAATTAGATTCTGTCTCAAGCAATCCCGAAACTACCGAGTTGACTTGGTCTAGTAGATCCTGAAATGCCTGTTTATATTAGCACGTATAGTACACTGAGAGGTCAAGGGCTATTCACATATTTAATGGCGGAAGTTATAGTGAATGTTGTCGGCTTAGAGATTTCCTATATATATATCTGTCTGTAGAGCGGTAGTAGAGGTAAGCAAATGAATAAACGTTTAGGTAGAGGGAAGGTAAGCGTAGAAAGTGGCTGAGACCAAAAGAGGTGGTAGAAAGACCGAGGAAGTCAGCGAGTGAAAAAGGGCGGTGCCATTATAAATACACGTTAATAGTGAGAGCTAGAGGGGCTCCGATTCTGTGCACTATTTAGCTCCCTCTAAAGAATATCAACTTGAGGAATAGCAGGGAGTGGGAAGTGGGGAATAAGGCAGCGGCAATTAGAAGATACCGAAGGCGCTAGTTTACGCAGCGCCTAAGTTTTGTATAAAGTTTCGCGCTAAGAATGTTTCCCAGCGAGGAACAAACCTATTTAGACGCGAATTAATAGAAGCCTACGTCGCTAAAGTGTTGATAATCTCTAAACTAGTGGGTATAAATTTATTATAACAACGCTGTCACTTGAACCTAAGATCTATTAAATACCAATTGATATATAGCGACGGTGTTATTGGGCCATTTAAAGACGCCCTACATCTATAAAGGGAACCTTAGTCTAATTAAAGATAGCGGCTATTAAGTCACTGTGGATCTGTTTGGCGCCAGTGCCTACCCTGCAGCAGAGACTCGCGCTATAGATAGAAACAAATAAAATATCCTAGACTCTAAGTTTATATCTATAGATATCTCTGCGCTTCATGCTAAGGTACGTCTTGGTGAATTTAAAGGTGAATCTAAGTAGGATCCGATAAGGTGCGCCTTTCTAGTCTCGAAGAAGTCTAACATAAGATAAATAGGAAAATAATAATATAAGAGGCAAATTCCCAATCCAAACAGAAGAAAAGTAGGAAATGGAGGCGCTCAGACAAGTAATAATAACTAAAAGTGTATAAGAACTAATCAGGCTCGGCTTGCGACTCTTGCTCTCACCGCTAATATTAGTCCTCTAAAGTACTATAGTGCTGAAGTATTAGCTATGCTCTAATACTCGTGATGGCCAAGTTATAGAGCTATAACCTCCGCCTCTTTAGAAAACTCGCACACATTGATAACGCAGGGTGATATTTATTAGTCTAATTAGTGGCCCCGTAACGGTTGGGAAATTCCAGACATAAGGCTTAGCTCAGTCTTAAGTTCTATAGTAATCTCGCTCTAGTATCAGTTACCTTATTGCGCCTTACGAACGCGTTCCAGGATACATGCACTATATCAAAGTATAGAGATATAGTCGTCAGCTAGAATAAGTATATACTATTTATAGGTTGTATATAGTCTCTAGGCGTTTATATACAGCTTCTGAATTATCCTAGAAGTCTTACTATAAACCTAATAACGAAGAGTTGAACTATGTTAAACGCAAACAAGAGGAGGAGAGACTCCGGAACCTCGCTATCAATGCCACTAGACAAGAAGCAGAAGAGAAATTAAGGAGGGCTAGGGAAGAAGAGGAGAGAAGGAGGCAGGAGGAGATTAAGATATAGATTGTTTAGCGGTGGTAATCCAGGACAGGTGTTGCTTCTATTTAGTGTTAAAGTACTCTATCTTCAAGTATAGATGAAGAACTACTACAGTACGGTAAGTAGCTATTTTATCAGATAGCTGGTAGTACTTATTAAGCACTGCCTAGGCCTGGTTAATTAATGTTTTAAAGTGCTCTTTTAGATCAGCAGTATTCTCCTCCTCCACTTCTTCAGGATCTTTGTTTGTAATAGGCAAGTCATCAAGTATAAGGCGTGCTCAGTGACCTTCTAGCTTCTCTAGTAAGATGTCTATTATGGGAAGAACCTCCTATAGAGTACCGTGAGAACCAGTATTAGTGTTGCCTTCTAGACGTTTTGTAGTAACCTTCAACGGTTCTAGCACCTTAAGGAACTATACTAGTTCTACCTAGTTATTAGGTACTAAGGCGTCTTCTTTTAACGTTGTATTAGGATCAGTTTGGCACTACTCGAGAACGTAGAGATCAAAGGCGTTTCTTAGCTTAACAGCGCGTTAAATTATATACTCTATTAAATTCCACCTTATACCGCCGTTAGCAACAGCTTGGTAAAGGCGTTTAGGGCCTCCTTTATCTGCAGCTTCGTGCTATTTGGATTTAAAGAGTGCTTATTACTACGGTGAATAGTTAATATAGATATAGATATTGTGCAACTTTCTAATAGAACCTCTTCTTCGCTATAGGGCCAACTCGGCCTGTTCGTCAGCACTGGCAAGGTTCTTCTCAAAGCTATCAAGCTTCTTTCCGTAAAGGAAGCCTTTTGCCACTAGGTTTATAATATGGCCAGCACAGCGAAGGCGCTACTCTTCTATATTAAACTAATACCGTCTTCTAAGTGCCTCTAAACACGTATTATTATTGTTCGTGTTATCTATAGTAAAGTACCTAAGCTTCTCACCGATACTAAACTCTTTAATAACACTACTGATAGCCGCTGCAATATTATCACCAGTATAAGGACCGTGGATCTCTGAAAGGCTAAGGAGGACAACTTTAAGGAAGCCATTGTTATCTAGATCAGAACACTGTTAGAAACAGCCGCTAAAGAAGAGGATAGACCTACTAAAAAAGTGGCTAACTACGCCGATAAACGGTAAGTAGTTGCCAGCGGTCTAGAGGTTAAATATAAGGTTAATCTTAGCCTTGTTAGTAACGAGGATCTCCCTAACCTCCTTCTTCTTCTCATTAAATAGCTTCTTAATCCACGAAGGCAGTGTAGAGTGGCTCTCTGGAAGCAGTGAATTTATCAGCGGATTCGCTAACACTAGTAGTTGGCGAAGGCTAGCACTCATTGCTTGACGATAGGAGATATAATTATCGATCAACCACTCTAGATAAGCCGTCTTAAACCTTTTCGAACTAAATGATGTGACCAGTGTTGACTCTCTCATTACAGACAATTTTATCTAGTTAGTAATAGTAGAAGGCTATTTAGTAGGTAAGCGAACACGAACCGCATCAACCTCTTAATAATACCTCTTTATATAGTCTGCTGTGTACTTCGTACTACAAGCACTATAGATAAATATGTTGATAGAGTTATTATATCCCTTGCGGTAGCAAATGCGGTATATCCACCAGCGGCCATCTATACCCTTCGTCAATTTGTAACCATGGTCCTAAATCCAGCTAGAACGCGTTCGCTTTACAGGCGGTATCTTCTTATAGCTAGGAAGACGAGAGAGGTCAAGGCCAATAGTATTATCAGTAGAAGAGGGTGCTTTAGGAAGGACTTCGTTACGGCCAAGGAACAAAGGCTCGATAAGGTCGTCTAGTACCGAGCTCAGCGCCGATAATATTAGTATTTCGGCTATAGAGAAGCGATAGCAAGCTCAGGAACACACGGTATCTATTATACAAGCACTGAGACCTTATTATATTAATTACTAACTATATCTACTAGTAGAAAGCTACCTTATTTCTATATCCTCCCCCCTATCCACCCGCCTTGAACGCCTCCACACGCCCTATCCCGACTAGGCAGACCGTTTAGACCGATAGCGAGGTGCTAATTGGTCGTTCAATCGCTAGAAAGCCTCTAGTCTGGGCGGTATAACTATACTAACCACTTAAACCGGTCGAGATAGGTTGGTTTGTTGGCCACACTGTCTATGATCTCTTTAGCAGCATTAATACCTGCCTCTAAAGCCGTGTCTATAGTCGAGCTCCATGACCACAATCTATCTAGGCTTACATATTCGGCAACTTTCTACTTAGTATTTTTCAGTGACGGGGTAGAAAGTGACAGTCCGGACATTGGCAAGCGCACTATATTCGAGACAGACCACTAATAGCGGGTCGAGTGGCTGAAATAAAACACAGGTGGAAGATTAGCTAGCCTAACGTTCCTATATTAATGTAATCCAACACCCAGGTATCACTTCTAGTGATCGGCTAAAGCTATAGTTATGTGAACGTATAGGCCGGTTAGAGTCTATATTTAGAGTAATATATATACCTACCTTATATAGATATACCTCAATACTAGGCGTGCTATAGTGCAGGCGGCTAATAATCATTAGTAGGAAAGCTTTCTTGCTTTCCATGATATGCGGTTATATAGTAGTCATTCCACCTTGAGGCAGATCAAGTGTAGTCTCCGAGAATCACTAGTAGTTACTAAGCTATTCCATGAATTCACTTCTGCAGGCTTTAAAGACAAGCTACATCGTTGACCTCTTATTCTTACACCCCTTTATATCTCGCTAACTCTCGTTGCCAGCTCTCGTTACCATATCTCAGTAATATAGTTAGTGGCCTCTAAATATAAATAATATCTGATACCAGTTATCTTCAGCAAGTACTTTAGCAACTAACAATCTATCGCCTTTTCGATATCTGACTTTCGTGTTCCGATCACTTTAAGACGTTAAGGATCTTACATCATTCTAATAGTGTGAACCTAAGTCGAGGTTACCACCTTACCTAAAAAAAGAAATACGCCTAAAGACATGTCGAGCCAACTAGAACTATTCTGTAGTTACACGCCTGAGAGAGAATACTAGTAACCTAATATATATTCTGTATGCTCGACGTCCCTTTATTTGCTGCTTGCGTTCCCTTTCTTTAAGTAAGTATATATACTCGTTCTATAATATATGTGACGAATATCGACAAATCTATCGACGGATCGGCGGAAGCAGAGCCGGACAGATAGGAACAGAGGGTAAGGCTGTCGGAGCGGAAGAACGATGTTCCAGCGGCATGTGTTTATATCCCAAATCCACCTCAATAGCTTCCTTTTCGTCACCTTTTGATAGCTTTATTTAATCTAACCCTATTGACTAAATGTCTGGGTGTTTCTCCTGACATTATCAAAAGGTCACCACACTCTTTTGCCGCAAGGCATGACTTGACGACTTGATAAACTGAACGATATGACTTAACGAACCTGACGAAATAATAAGACCGATGATACCGACGATACCCATGAACTCATCCCTAGAGAAACTCATCCGTAACAGGGTCGTCCGCCGTCTAGCCACAGTGCTGGGACCGCCGATTACGAATCATAAACCTCAATGTCATCGAATTCCATAAACCTTACAAACCGATAATATGGTTAACGAACGAGAACCTCCGCGCGGGAGCATCCGCCGGGAATCCCTTGTCTATACCCCAGCGGTAGACGAGACAGCCGAAGGCGTAGGCGCTTTAGTAGCAGTAGACGATCGCCAGAACGTCTAGTATACCCTATATTACGTCACGACCGTGGAGGAATTAGAGACTTAGATAAATAAGGACCCTACTGCTGTGCTGGAGATAATATACTTTATAAAGAAGACTGCTGAGGATGCGGCAGTGATCGCCAACAACAACGCAGATCAGGTGGAAGCTTTAGGAACAACTATTGTCGAGAAGAATGAGGATATTATGAAGTTACAGGCGGTTACTGAATTTATAACAGCCCAGTTGCGCGGCTCCGGCGTCAACGGCCAGGCACCCGCAAAATCCACAATAGGAACTCCCGTCGACTCACCTACGTCGCTAGCGGCAGCTGTATTAGTGCTAGGATCACCAGATTCAGGTAGATTAATCCGGCTGTCTGCAAAGCTTCCCGATCCCCCGGTGTTTACCAACGGCAAGGATCTAATAATAGACGATTAGACACTGAGGATGCAAGCAAAGCTCAGAGTCAATTTGGATTACTACCCTACAGAAGGTATTAAAATAGACTACATCAATATATGTGTAGGTAGTAAGGCGGCTAGGTATCTGTCACCTTATATGCGTTACGACGCTTAGAAGATGTTTACCGCTAGCTAGGATATGTTCAATCACCTGTACCAGATCTACGGAGATCCGAATCGTCACCACACAGCGCTTAGGGAATTCACCCGCCTTTACTAAGGCAACAAGGATTTCAACACCTTCTAGGCGGACTTCCTACGCCTATCGGCCGAACTTGATTACAACGAACAAGCACTTATTAAATAGCTTCAGGATAAGCTTTCTGTAGAACTTAGAAAGGCAATCGTTGCCGACGTAGACGACCCTACCGATCTGCACGCCTTTGCCCGGCGCCTCCAGCGGATATCTACCAACATGCGAGAAGTAGATGCCTCAACACCGCGCTTCCTATAACGTCTTCCCGTCCTAGCCGCTGCAGCCGCACGACCTACCTTATCGGCGCCTCCCCACATTCTTATTCGTACTCCTACACCGATCCCGCCCTCTCCCGTGCTTCCCTCCCGTTTCGGTACGCCCCGTCTCTATCGAGCCCCCAACTAGGATCCAGAACGTGAGAAGATGATGCAAGAAGGAAGATGCTTTGAGTGTAAACAGTAGGGTTATATATCTTAGGACTGCCTGTAGAAGAAGAAGGCTAGTGATTAGATCCATGCTGTAGAAGAAGACACCCCTAAACAGGGAAAAGATTAGCCTCTCCCACTGCCGTGTTAAGAGGTTATACACATGTGGAAATTGTATTAGTATCCGAGATGCCGGGAAACCTATGTTCGGCACCATCGTTTACAGTGGCTGTTAGACTAGGTAGTCAGAAGAAATACATCACTATTCAAGCACTTATTAATACCAGATATACTGGATACGCTTTCATTGATCCTACATGTGCGTATATACTTTAAATAATCTATACCCTATCCGTCCTCCCTATTCCCACACCCCAGAAGATCACTGGATTTGATGGACTCCCTATACCCGACGTTACACACGTAATCTACCCCTAGATAACAATTCAGAACCACACGACGAATACCACCCCGATATTAATTACGAAGCTAGGAAGCCACCCTCTGATCCTCGGCCTCGTGTGGATGAAAGCACACGGCGTGCTTGTTGATCCTATCAGCGAAATAATACGATTTAGACCGGGATACTACAACTGTATAGACGACTCAACGACCTTTATATCCCTAATCCCCACAGATCTGCACACGGCCTAATAGACCGACCCTCCCACACACTCTAAAGAGACGTCACATCGACCAGAGGCTGCTTATAAACTTGCGGGCAGGCAAATAGGCCAATCAGCGTCGGCTAATTCAGGAAACAGTCCTGAGCCTGCTTCCTGCTCCACCAATCAGAGCCCACCGATCCGCCCGTTACGGCACGCGCCGCCGATTAAGCTTAACTCGACGACTGCAGAACAGCCAACCGTAAACGAATTGGCTATCAAACCTATCAACATTGCGATAATCGGCGCATGGGGATTCAAGACAGCTAGCGGCATAGCTAGGAGCCAAATCTTCTCAATTAGTATACGGGAGATCAATGAACAATTAGAACAAGAAAAGCAGTCGTTACCAAGAGAGCTTTCGGAATTTAGAGACGTATTTTCCAAGGAGGCTTCTGATACCCTACCCCCGCATAGAAAGATAGATCATCACATTGTTCTAGAAGGGGAACGGAAAGATTAAGGCTTCTGCCCATTGTATAGCATGTCACAGCAAGAACTCATTGAAGTTAAGAAGTATTTAGAAAACAATTTGAATAAGGGCTTTATTACCGCCAGCTCGGCGCCTATAGCGTCTCCTATACTATTTATCAAGAAGGCTAACGGCCAGCTACGCTTCTATATTAATTACTAGAAGCTGAATGCCATCACGAAGAAAGACAGATACCCCCTCCTATTGATCAATGAAACACTAGCCCAATTGTCCAAAGCGAAGATCTTTACCAAGCTAGATATAAGACAGGCCTTCCACCGAATTTATATGGCTATACCAGAAGACGAAGACCTGACGACGTTTCGAACTCGATTTGGATTGTACAAATACTTGGTGATGCCGTTCGGTCTAACCAACGGCCCGGCCACATATCAGCACTTTATAAACGATATCCTTTTCGACTACCTTAACGACTTCGCTACGGCATATATAGACGATATACTTATCTACTCGGAACGGCCTGAGGAATATAACGAGCACGTCAAGAAGGTGTTACAGCGCCTATAGGAAAATAGCCTATAAGTCGATCTAGACAAATACGAATTTGGGGTTACTAAAACCAGGTACCTGGGATTGATCGTCACCACAAAAGGCATCCGTATGGACCCTACAAAGATTACAACAATTGTTAATTAGGTAGTACCCTAGAACCTTAAACACGTCTAGGGATTTGTTAGATTCTGCAGCTTCTACCGACGATTTATTAAGAACTTCTCCCGTGTTGTAAAACCGTTGAACAACCTCACCCAGAAAGACAAACTGTTTAAATGGGACGCCGCTTACCAAGCCGCTTTTAATGAGTTAAAGAAACGTGTTACCGAGGCACCAGTACTAGCCCATTTTGATCCCAACAAGCGAAGCGTGCTGGAACCAGATGCCTCGGATTATATCACTGGCGGTATACTCTCCTAATACGACGACGACGGCGTCCTATACCCTATAGCCTTCTTCTTAAAGCGGATACTCCCGGCCGAGTGCAATTACGAAATCTATGACAAAGAACTTCTAGCTATAATCCGAGCGTTCGAAGAATAGCGCCCCAAACTCGAATCCACGGGGGTTCCTATTAAAGTCCTCACTGACCACAAAAGCCTCGAGTACTTTATGACGATAAAGACTCTTTCCCGTCGCCAGGCACGCTGGGCAGAATTTCTATCTTGATACAACTTTGTTATTACATACCGCCCTGGTAGTCAAAACGGGAAGGCTAACGCACTTACCCGCCGAGCGGGAGACCGTCCTAAGCACGATAATGACGAACGGCAACGCTTCCAGCGGCAAATAGTACTTAAACCAGCCAATCTCGATCCACTTATTCGAAAGGAACTGCAGCTTGCCGTGTTAGACGCTGCAGACGCGCCCGATCCCCAGGATGCTGTCGATCCCCCGCTTCCGTTGCTCCAGCAGATTATCCAAGCCCAAAAAGACGATCCGTTATGCCAAGAAATCCGAAAACAGCTAGAAGACGGCATCTGCCAGTCAAGGAAGATTAGCCTATCAGAGTGCCGTGTTGAGAACAACGTCATACAGTATAGAGAGAGACACCTAATCCTAGAAAGCACTAGCCTCCGTCTATGTATAATCTAGGACTATCACGAACAACCCGCTGCCGGGCACCTGGGAGTCGCCAAGACACTCGAATTGGCTAGCCGCCTTTTCTATTGGCCGCGAATGGATGTCAGTATTAAACGATTCGTTAGGAACTGCTATATATACCAGCGAATCAAGCCGTCCCGCTCCCAGTACCAGGGAGCACTCAAGCCGCTGCCGATACCCGAGCGCGCTTGGGCAGATCTATCACTAGATTTCGTCACGGGACTACCTGAAAGCCGGGGTAACAATGCTATATGCGTCGTTATAGACCGTTTAACCAAGATAAGACACTATATCGCTTGTTTAACTGATTAAGAAGGCGGCATATCCGCTGAAGCACTGGTATATATACTGATCAACAACGTCTGGAAGATCCACGGCTTACCCCAATCAATAGTATCGGATCGAGGGCCACAATTTATCTCTCTCGTTTGGAAAACGCTCTGCCGCATACTTAGAATAGACGCTCGCCTGTCAACAGCCTATCACCTAGAGACGGACGGCCAGACCGAGAACGCCAATGCGGGCATGGAACAATACCTTCGCGCCTACGTCGCCTACCAGCAAGATAACTAGGCTAATTGGCTACCAATGGCCGAGTTTGCCGCCAATAACTCTAAATTGGCCAGCACGAGGACAACACCCTTCTTTGCTAATTATAGGTACCACCCACGAATGAGCTTTGATCTTAGCGCCCAGAATCCCAACCAGACGACACGGGAACGACTCAGTACTTAAAGAAGCCTAGTACTAGCGTAAAAGATGTCGTCTATTACCGAAGAAGTTAGACAGCAGATACTACTGGCCTAGAAACGCCAAGAACACTTCGCCGACCAACACCGCATACCAGCACCAGCCTACCAGGTGGGAGACCTAGTATGGTTATCGACCAAGAACGTCAAGACCCAGAGGCCTTCAAAGAAGCTAGATCATAAACAAGAAGGACCATTCCGCATCAGACGCCTCATTGGTACCAGCGATTACGAACTCGATCTACCAACCAGCATGCACATCGACAACCGATTCTATACTAGCCTACTAAGGCCGGCGGCAGACGACCCGATCCCTGGGCAGATCCCCGTTCCCACCCCACCAATTATTGTTGACAATAAGTCTGAATAGGAGGTTGACGACATCATCGACAGCCGCATTAGCCACGGAAAGCTCTAATACCGCGCCAGTTGGGTAGATCACCCACCCGATCCCACATGGTATCCAGCGGTAAACTTCGTAAACGCCTAAGACATCCTTAACGAATTCCACTAACGATACCCTAAGAAGGCAAGCCTGACGTCGAAACAAGCTTCGCGGACGAAGCTTAATAGGAGGGGGGTAGTGTGACGAATATCGACAGATCTATCGACGGATCGGCGGAAGTAGAGCCGGATAGATAGGAACAGAGGGTAAGGCTGTTGGAGTGGAAGAACAATGTTCCAGCGGCATGTGTTTATATCCCAAATCCACCTTAATAGCTTCCTTTTCGTCACCTTTTGATAGCTTTGTTTAATCTAACCCTATTGACTAAACGTCTAGGTGTTTCTCCT
>JAGFMK010000652.1:0-12075 GCA_021030975.1 Lichenothelia convexa | reverse complement strand
GCTGTAGGAAATTCGCGGAGCAGAGGATAGAGGTCTAGGATAAGGTAGAGCGTTGGATAAAGCTCTAGGAAGGCCGTAGAAAGCCGTAGGAAATTCGTGGAGCAGAGGACAGAGGTCTAGGACAAGGTAGAGCGTTGGACGAAGCTCTAGGAAGGCCGTGGGGAATTCGTGGAATCTAGGATAAAGGTCTAGGATGTGGTAGAGCGTTGGATAAAGCTCTAGGAAGGCTGTAGAAAGCTGTAGGAAATTCGCGGAGCAGAGGACAGAGGTCTAGGACATGGTAGAGCGTTAGATAGAGCTCTAGGAAGGCCGTGGGGAATTCGTGGAATCTAGGACGGAGGTCTAGGATATAGTAGAGCGTTGGATAAAGCTCTAGGAAGGCTATAGAAAGCTGTAGGAAATTCGCGGAGCAGAGGATAGAGGTCTAGGATAAGGTAGAGCGTTGGATAAAGCTCTAGGAAGGCCGTAGAAAGCCGTAGAAAATTCGCGGAGTGTTAGGAGAAACACCCAGACGTTTAGTTAATAGGGTTAGATTAAATAAAGCTATCAAAAGGTGACGAAAAGGAAGCTATTGAGGTGGATTTAGGATATAAACACATGCCGCTGGAACATCGTTCTTCCGCTCTAATAGCCTTACCCTCTATTCCTATCTATCTAGCTCTGCTTCCGCTAATCTGTCGATAGATCTGTCGATATTTGTCACACTACCCCCCTCCTATTAAGCTTCGTCCGTGAAGCTTGTTTCGACGTTAGGCTTGCCTTCTTAGGGTATTATTGGTGGAATTTGTTAAGGATGTCTTAGGCGTTTATAAAGTTTACCACTAGATACCATATAGGATTAGGTGGGTGATCTACCTAACTAGTACAGTATTAGAACTTTCTATAGCTAATACAGCTGTTGATAATATCGTTAACCTCCTATTCAGACTTATTATCAATAATAATTAGTGGGGCGGGAATAGGGATCTGCCTAGGGATCAGGTCATCTGCTGCCGGCCTTAGTAGGCTAGTATAGAATCGGTTATTAATGTGTATACTGGTTGGTAAATCGAGTTTATAATTACTAGTACCAATAAGGCGTCTGATGCGGAATGGTCCTTCTTGTTTATAATCTAGCTTCTTTAAAGGCCTCTAGGTCTTAATGTTCTTGGTCGATAACTATACTAGGTCTCCCACCTAGTAGGCTGGTGCTGGTATGCGGTGTTGGTCGGCAAAGTGTTCTTGGTATTTCTAGGCCAGTAGTATCTGCTGTCTAACTTCTTCAGTAATAGACGACATCTTTTACACTAGTACTAGGCTTCTTTAAGTACTAAGTCGTTCCCGTGCCGTCTAGTTGGGATTCTAGGCGCTAAGATCAAAGCTCATTTGTAGGTGGTATCTATAATTAGTAAAGAAGGGTGTTGTCCTCGTGCTGGCCGATTTAGAGTTATTAGCGGCAAACTCGGCTATTAGTAGCTAATTAGCCTAGTTATCTTACTAGTAGGCGATATAGGCGCGAAGGTATTATTCTATGCCCGTATTAGCGTTCTCGGTCTAGCCGTCTATCTCTAGGTAATAGGCTATTAACAGGCAAGCGTCTATTCTAAGTATATAGCAGAGCATTTTCTAAATAAGAGAGATAAATTGTGGCCCTCGATCTAATACTATTAATTGGGGTAAGCCGTGGATCTTCTAGACGTTATTGATTAGTATATATACTAGTACTTCAGCGGATATACCGCCTTCTTAATCAGTTAAATAAGTAATATAGTATCTTATCTTGGTCAAACGGTCTATAACGACGCATATAGCATTGTTACCCCGGCTTTTAGGTAGTCTCGTGACAAAATCTAGTGATAGATCTGCCTAAGCGCGCTCGGGTATTAGCAGCGGCTTAAGTGCTCCCTGGTACTAGGAGCGGGATAGCTTGATTCACTAGTATATATAGCAGTTCCTAATAAATTATTTAATACTGACATCTATCCGCGGCTAATAGAAAAGACGGCTAGCTAATTCAAGTGTCTTGGCGACTCCTAGATGCCTAGCAGTAGGTTGTTTATAATAGTCCTAGATTATATATAGATAGAGGCTAGTGCTTTCTAGGATTAGGTGTCTCTCTCTATACTATATAACGTTGTTCTCAACATGGCACTCTAATAGGCTAATCTTCCTTGACTAGTAGATGCCGTCTTCTAGCTGTTTTTGGATTTCTTAGTATAATAGATCGTCTTTTTAGGCTTAGATAATCTACTAGAGCAACGGAAGCGGGGGATTAATAGTATCCTAGGGATCGGGCGCGTCTGTAGCGTCTAACACGGCAAGCTATAGTTCCTTTTAAATAAGTAGATCAAGATTGGCTGGTTTAAGTACTATTTACCGCTGGAAGCGTTGCTATTCGTCATTATTATGCTTAGGACGGTCTCCTACTTAGTAGGTAAGTACATTAGCCTTCCCGTTTTAACTACTAGGGTAGTATATAATAATAAAGTTGTATTAAGATAGAAATTCTACCTAGCGTGCCTGGCGATAGGAAAGAGTCTTTATCGTTATAAAGTACTTGAGGCTCTTGTGGTCAGTGAGGACTTTAATAGGAACCCCCGTAGATTCGAGTTTGGGGCGCCATTCTTCGAACGCTCGGATTATAGCTAGAAGTTCTTTGTTATAGATTTCGTAATTGCACTCGGCCGGGAGTATCCGCTTTAAGAAGAAGGCTATAGGGTGTAGGACGCCGTCGTCGTTGTATTAGGAGAGTATACTACTAGTGATATAATCTGAGACATCTAGTTCCAGCACGCTTCGCTTATTAGGATTAAAATGGGCTAGTACTAGTGCCTTGGTAATACGTTTCTTTAACTTATTAAAAGTGGCTTGGTAAGCGGCGTCCTATTTAAACAGTTTGTCTTTCTAGGTGAGGTTGTTTAATGGTTTTATAATATAGGAGAAGTTCTTAATAAATTATTAGTAGAAGCTGTAGAATCTAACAAATCCCCGGACGTGTTTAAGGTTCTAGGGTACTACCTAATTAACAATTGTTATAATCTTTATAGGGTCTATACGGATGCCTTTTATGGTAATAATTAATCCTAGGTATCTGGTTTTAGTAACCTTAAATTTATATTTGTCTAGATTAACTTATAGGCTATTTTCTTATAGGTGCTATAACACCTTCTTAACGTGCTCGTTATATTCCTTAGGCCGTTCTAAGTAGATAAGTATATCGTCTATATATACCATAGCAAAGTCGTTGAGGTAGTCAAAAAGGATATTGTTTATAAAGTGCTGATATATAGCCGGGCCGTTGGTTAGACTAAACGGCATCACTAAGTATTTATATAATCTAAATCGAGTTTAAAACGTCGTTAGGTCTTCGTCTTCTAGTATAGCTATATAAATTTGGTGGAAGGCCTGTCTTATATCTAGCTTGGTAAAGATCTTCGCTTTAGACAATTAGGCTAGTGTTTTATTGATTAATAGGAGGGGGTATCTGTCTTTCTTCGTGATGGCATTCAGCTCCTAGTAATTAATATAGAAGCGTAGCTAGCTATTAGCCTTCTTAATAAATAGTATAGGAGACGCTATAGGCACTAAGCTAGCGGTAATAAAGCCCTTATTCAAATTGTTTTCTAAATACTTTTTAACTTTAATAAGTTCTTGCTGTAATATGCTATATAATAGGCAGAAGCCTTAATCTTTCTATTCCCCTTCTAGAACAATATAATAATCTATCTTTCTATGCGGGGGTAGGGTATTAGAAGCCTCCTTAGAAAATACGTCTCTAAATTCTGAAAGCTCTCTTAATAACGACTGCTTTTCTTATTCCAATTATTTATTAATCTCCCGTATACTAATTGAGAAGATTTAGCTTCTAGCTATACCACTAGCTGTCTTAAATTCCTATATGCTGATTATCGTAATATTAATAGGTTTAATAGCCAATTTATTTACGGTTAGCTGTTCTATAGTCGTTAAGTTAAGCTTAATTGGCGGCGCGTGCCGTAATAGGCGGATCGGTGGGCTCTAATTAGTAGAGTAGGAAGCAGGCTCAGGACTGTTTCCTAAATTAGCCAACGCTAATTGGTCTATTTACCTGCCCACAAGTTTATAAGTAGCCTCTAGTCGATATAATATCTCTTTAGAGTATATAGAAGGGTCGGTCTATTAGGCCGTGTACAGATCTATAGGGATTAGGGATATAAAGGTCGTCAAGTCATCTATATAGTTATAGTATCCTAGTCTAAATCGTATTATTTCGCTGATAGGATTAATAAGCACGCTGTATACTTTTATCTATATAAGGCTGAGGATTAAAGGGTGGCTTCCTAGCTTCGTAATTAATATCGGGGTGGTATTTGTCGTATAGTTCTGAATTGTTATCTAGGGGTAGATTGCGTGTGTAATGTCGGGTATAGGGAGTCTATTAAATCTAGTAATCTTCTAGGGTGTGGGAATAGGGAGGACGGATAGGGTATAGATTATTTAAAGTGTGTGTGTATATATAGGATCAATGAAAGCGTATCTAGTATATCTAGTATTAATAAGTGCTTAAATAGTGATATATTTCTTCTAACTACCTAGTCTAATAGCTACTGTAAACAATAGTACTAAATATAGGTTTCCTGGTATCTTAGATACTAATACAATTTCCACATGTGTATAACCTCTTAATATAGTAGTAGGAGAGGCTAATCTTTTCCCTATTTAGGGGTGTCTTCTTCTATAGCACGGATCTAATTACTAGCCTTCTTCTTCTATAGGCAGTCCTAAGATATATAACCCTGCTATTTGCACTTAAAGCATCTTCCTTCTTACATTATCTTCTTATATTCTAGATCCTAGTTAGGGGCTCAATAGAGATGGGGTGTACTAAAATAGGAGGGAAGCACGGAAGAGGGCGGGATCGGTATAGGAGTATAAATAAGAATATAGGGAGGCGCCGATAAGGTAGGTCGTGCGGCTACAGCGGCTAGGACGGAAGATATTATAGAAAGCGCGGTATTAAGGCATCTACTTCTCGCATGTTGGTAGATATCTACTAGAGGCGCCGGGTAAAGGCGTGTAGATTAGTAGGGTCGTCTGCGTTAGCAATAATTACCTTTCTAAGTTCCACGGAAAGCTTATCCTAAAGCTATTTAATAAGTGCTTATTTATTGTAATCAAGTTCGGCTAATAGGCGTAGGAAGTCCGCCTAGAAGGTGTTGAAATCCTTATTACCTTAGTAAAGGTAGGTAAATTCCCTAAGCGCTGTGTAGTAACGATTTAGATCTCTATAGATCTAGTATAGGTGATCGAACACATCCTAGCTAGTGGTAAATATCTTCTAAGCGTTATAATATATATAAGGTGACAGATGCCTAGCCGCCTTACTACCCACACGTATATTGATATAGTCTATTTTAATACCTTCTATAGGGTAGTAATCCAAATTGACTCTAAGCTTTGCTTGCATCCTCAGTGTCTAATCGTCTATTATTAGATCCTTACTATCGGTAAATACTAGGGGATCGGGAAGCTTTATAGATAGCCGGATTAATCTACCTGAATCTGGTGATCCTAGTACTAATACAGCTGCCGCTAGCGATATAGGTAAGTTAATAGGAGTTCCTATTGTGGATTTTACGGTTGCCTGGCCGTTAATACCAGAGCCGCGCAACTAGGCTATTATAAATTTAGTAACCGCCTATAACTTTATAATATCCTTATTCTTCTTAATAATAGTTATTCCTAAACTTCTACCTGATCTGTGTTGTTGTTAACGATCACTGCTACATCCTTAGTAGTCTTCTTTATAAAGTATATTATCTCTAGCACAGTAGTAGGGTCCTTATTTATCTAAGTCTCTAATTCCTCCATGGTCGTGACGTAATATAGGGTATACTAGACGTTCTAGCAATCGTCTACTACTACTAAAGCGCCTGCGCCTTCAGCTATCTTGTCTACTACTAGGGTATAGACAAGGGATTCCCGGCGGATGCTCCCGTGTCACGATCCTAATCTAAGACTAAGGATTTAGAGTTATATTAGACCTTTTAGAGTTATATTAGTCCCTAGCCGTGTTAGAGTTTTCACTCTACTTTATATATTCTAGCTTTCTCTCTCTACGCTTCGTCTTGTTATTATCCCTAGGGTTAGTTCTAGGTCAATCAATCGAGTTACTACCTTGCTACTAGGTCTAGAGGACCTAGTCTAGGTATTGTCAATGCCTTGCCGCTGGCCCTAGGGGTCGATCCCTTATATCCCGCGTGGAGGTTCTCGTTTATTAACTATATTATTAGTTTATAAGGTTTATAGAATTCGATAATATTGAGGTTTATAATTTATAATCAGCGGTCCCAGCACTGTGGCTAGATAGTAGACGACCCTATTACAGATGAGTTTCTCTAGGGATAAGTTTATAGGTATTATCGGTATTATCGGTCTTATTATTTTATTAGGTTTATTAAGTTATATTATTTAGTTTATTAAGTCATCAAGTTGTGCCTTGTAGTAAAAGAGTATAGTGACCTTTTGATAATGTCAGGAGAAACACCTAGACGTTTAGTTAATAGGGTTAGATTAAATAAAGCTATTAAAAGGTGACGAAAAGGAAGCTATTAAGGTGGATTTGGGATATAAATACATGCCGCTAGAACATTGTTCTTCCGCTCCGACACCCTTACCCTCTGTTCCCGTCTGTCCGGCTCTGCTTCCGCCGATCCGTCGATAGATCTATCGATATTCGTCACACGGAGCAGAGGATAGAGGTCTAGGATATAGTAGAGCGTTGGACAGAGCTCTAAGAAGGCCGTGGGGAATTCGTGGAATCTAGGACGGAGGTCTAGGATGTGGTAGAGCGTTGGATAAAGCTCTAGGAAGTGTCACGATCTGATATTAGGGCTAGGAGTTCAGGGTCTAGATTATTATTAGGCTAAGGGCTAGAAGCTCATGAGGGGTTTTCCCTCCGACTCGTGTATTCTAGCTTCCTCTCTCTACGCTTCGTCTTGTCTATCTAGCTAGGTATTACCTATAGATAATCTATAGTCTCTATATCTATTCTATATCCTAGTCTAGGTCCCTAGGCTACTTAGCCACCGACCTTGACATTACGAAGCGTCCCTCACTCTACTACCCTAGATAGATACCAGGTCCTAGGACCTATCTATCTACCGCAGCTTCGCTATAGCAACTACGCTTTTGAATCTGATTTTATAATACCCTACTGAGCCGGAAACGTTCACTTCTATATTTTAAAACAACCCTGAGAACCTCTGGACAATTATCGCGACGCTCCGCTCCCTATCTATTAAAGTCTCTGTACAGAATAGTCAACTCTAAATAGACATCTAAAACCTATATAAATAAACCCACTAATTATAAGTTAATAATCAAACCTATTACGAACATAATATCCGACTCCAAGCTGATATCTAGAACCTCCAAGAACAACTCCAAGCCTCACAGCCAATTTTATAGATACCCTCTACTACCTCCACCTAATCTATAACCTAATAATCCCAGGCACCTATCTAGGACAAGCCTATTAGGGTCACACTTTCAGAACGCCTTCCCGACCCAGCAGAATTTACAGGGGATTGTTAGGACTTTAAACAATTTAAGAGCCAGATTTATAATAAGATAGTAGTAAATTTGGACCGGTATACTACACCACAATAGTATATGGTTTATATCTATAGTTGACTTACTAGGGTAGCTTACAGTCAGATTTTACCCTATCTAAAGGAGGGTATTACTATACTTAGAGACTATAAAGATATTTTAAACACCTTAGAGACAGCATTTAGTGATCCGAACCGCGTTGCAAATGCACAAGTAAAACTCTTCTAATTACACCAAAAGAATCAAGAGTTTAGCGCCTTTCTCGCAGAATTCCAACGCCTATATTTAGAGGCGGACTACCTAGAAGGTGCTCTAGTCGTCTTACTAGAGCAAAATATCTCGCAGGAATTACGCTTACTGCTTATTTCAAGTCCACCACCGTCCTAAGAATTTAAGGACTTTGTAAAGCATTTATAAGATCTTGATAACCATCTGCGTCAATTCTAAGCACCCCTTAGATAACTATCTAGGGCGGTTAACAATGCTCCGTTCCGTCCCAGGTCTCCTGGTCCTACCGTCCCGTTTATACCGTTCCGTCTGGCCTCTACGACTTTATAGACACCTATTCCTACTACTAAACCAATAGATTTATCTTGTACTAGAAATCGTGCTAAGGTATCTGAATCTAAACGTGAGTGTTATCGTTAACATAGACTATGCTTTTATTATAATAGTCAATATATGAGAGTCAACTGCCCAAATCAACCTCGCCGTTCTAGTCCTAGTCCTTCACGTTATTCCCGTTCGGCTTTACCACAGAGATCCTACGCCTAGGTTACCACGTCACGTTCTACGTCCCCTATAGTTCAAAATTCTGCAGCTTAGGTACTATATCTACTAACGCCACCTAAGTCTAGGTCACACCAGACCAGTGCTAGGCGCCCTAAGAGTCCAAAGTTAGAAAACGGTATACCCCTGAGAAGAGTCTCATTCAGGGACTAGTGAGTATAGAATCTATATCCCTTATAGAAGAAGAGCTTTATAGTAAAAGCCCTATCTACGACTGTGAAATCACTATAGGGATAAATACATTTTATATCCTAGCGCTCTATAATACTAGTGCCGCTTGCTACGCTTTAATTGATAAAGACTACGTCTAAGAACATAAGATACCTACGTTTAAGCTAAAGAATCCCCGGAGCGTAGCCGCCTATAATGGCAGAGTTATCCACAACGCACTTACTACTGCTATTTAGGCCTCATCACTTACACTTAGGGACTCTAAGGCGTTCTACACGGAAAATGATGCTGTCTTACTTATTACTAAGTTGTCTAAGTACCCTATTTCTATTAGAACTAAGTAGTCCTACATTCACGACTCTATATACTAAGGGGGGGATCACACGTTGTGGTTTATATTATACTATTATCGAGACTATTATCGAGACTATTATCGAGTTTCTAAGTCACCCGTTACGCCTTATGCTATTGTCCAAGCTCCGACCTCTTACTACGGTCCTAGTGAAGAGGACTCAGTTTAAAGACCTAAGAGATCTATATCCTTCCGGCTGCGTCAAGTTGAAACGACCACGCTACGCTCTATCTTACGCTCTTAAGGGTCTACTAGGTCTAAAAATATAGTATATTAGTGGGATGATACTATTCCTTAAGAACCTAAGCATGAGAAAGTTAAGTAAAAGAAAACCAAGAAGAAGCCTACAGCCTATCTACTAGTACTATAGGCTATATACTAGAATCTAGACCTACCTATCCTAGACGTGGCCTAAATAAATGCTGCGGTATTTACTATACTAGTAAGACCTAGAACCTGTGAAATATTCTCAGTTACTATGGCCGATATTGAAAAGGCTTTAGCGCCAAAGCCTAATATCGATCCTAAGACGTTACTACCTAAGGAACTCTACAACTTTCTACCGGTATTCTCTAAGCAGGAGAGTGACCAACTACCGCCGCACCGAGTCTACGACTATAACCTAGTCTTAGAGCCAAATTCGAAGCTACCTACGTCGAGTCTTTATAGAATATCCCAAGGGGAACTACAAGTCCTATAAAAATACCTAGACGATTATTTATAGAAGGGATTTATCTATCTAAGTTTATCACCTGTTGCTTTACCTGTCTTATTTATTAAGAAACCTGGTGGTGGGTTACATTTCTGTGTCGACTACTATAGATTAAACAATATTACAGTCAAGAATTAGTATCCTTTACTATTAATTCGGGAGATATTAAATCGCCTATTAAGAGTAAAGTACTTTACAAAATTAGACGTGATTGCCACGTTTAATAGAATCCGGATCAAAGACGGTCAAGAATGGCTTACAGCATTTAAGATATATTTTAGCCTATTTAAATACCTAGTTATACCCTTTGGACTTGTAAATGCTCCAAGCACTTTTCAGTATTATATTAATAATATCCTCTTTGAATATCTAGACCGCTTCTGCACCGCCTATATTGACGACATCTTAATATATAGTGACTCACTAGAAGAGTATAAGGAGCACGTCCGGCAAGTTCTTACTAAGCTACAGGCGGTAGGCCTTTAGATTAATATTACTAAGTGTAACTTCTACGTCCAGGAGGTCAAATATCTTAGATTAATTGTATCTACGTCTGGGATTAAAATGGACCCTGCTAAGATATCCGCTATTATTGACTGGCCTACTCTAAGGAATGTTAAAGACGTCCAGGCATTCCTAGGCTTTGCAAATTTCTATCGAAGATTTATTTACGGCTTCTTAAGGATTGTCTATCCACTCTACCGGCTTACTAGGAAGGACGTTAACTTCGAATGGATAGATAAATGCCAGGAGGCGTTTGACAAGTTAAAGACGGCGTTTACTACAGCTCCTATTCTAGTATATTTCGATCTAGATCTAGAGTGTATTATTGAAACAGACGCCTCTGACTTTGTCACAGCCGGAATTCTATTATAGAGGGGCCTAGACAGTATTCTACGTCTAGTAGCCTTCTTTTCCTAGAAGCACTCACCAGCAGAATATAACTACGAGATTTATGATAAGGAATTACTGGCAATTATCCGAGCTTTTAAAGAATAGCGTCTAGAACTAGAAGGTTCTAGAATGCCTATACAAGTCCTTACAGACCACTAGAACCTAGAGTACTTTATAACAATAAAGACTCTAACACGGCGCTAAGTAAGATAGGCCGAGTTTCTAAGTTAGTTTAATTTCAAGATTTAGTACCGTCCCGGACGGCTAGGTACTAAGCTAGATGCTTTAACTAGGAGGTCAGGAGACCTCCCCCTAGGAGAGGGGGATAGTCGTCTAAAATACCAGAACTAGGTACTCCTAAAGCCGGAATTTCTATCAGAAGAAGTAATTTAAGATATACCTATTGCCGTAAACGATATCCTAGAAATAAATACTAAAGAGGCTATTACAAATGTATACCAAGAATAAGAAACTCTAGGACTAAGGAATTCCCTTACACTATGGATCTTTGACTATCTATAGAATAATAAACATCGTCTACCGCTATAGGACTGGAAGCTAAAGCTATCACCTGCAGACTTTAAGGAAGAAAATAATAGACTATTTTATAAGTCTAAGCTATAGATCCTAGAGGATGATAATCTATGCCTTACGCTACTACGACTCTACTATAATAGTCCGGCCGCAGGCTATACTGGCATTATAAGGACGTACAAACTTATTACCCGAGACTACTACTAGGTAAATATTAAGGACGACGTCAAATGGTATATCTAAAACTACCACACCTGTGCTAGGGCTAAAGCTTTACGTTCATGGCGCCACGGCCTATTAAATCCTCTACCGGTTCCAGAACGTAGATGGACTGATATATCTATAGACTTTATTATAAGTCTCCCAACCTATTAATATAATAGAATTAACTACGATAATATTCTAGTGGTTACAGATCGACTATCTAAGTAAGTATATTTTACGCTATGTGCTACAGAAAATCACGACATATCCGCTCTGGCTATTACTAATATCTACATCCGGGATATCTAGAGACTTCACGGCCTACCTAAGACGATTATTTCAGATCGTGGAACTTAGTTCGACTCTTTATTCTAGCGACGTTTATGTTAACAACTAGGAATTCAGTTGCTTATATCTATAGCCTACTATCCACAGATAGATAGTCAGACTAAATATATAAACTAAGACATTGAACGGTATCTAAGGAGCTACATTACCTATTTACAGGACGACTAGGTAGACTGGTTACTAATAGCTGAATTCACTTAGAATAATTCCTTATCTGAAAGTATCAAGACTACGCCCTTCTTTACAAATTACAGATACTATCCACGCCTAGGTTTTAAACCAGAAACCCCACGTCAAGGAGATAGATATACTAGAGCATAGTTAGTTACTGCAGACACGTTCTAAGAAAGAATAGATAAACTCCTAGAATATCTACGTGAAGAAATTTCCCTAGCCTAAGCGAACCAAGTCGATCAAGCAAACCGGTTATATACACCATCTCCTATATTTAAAGAAGGAGATTACGTCTGGCTAGACACTAGGAATATCCGTATAGAAC
>JAGFMK010000651.1:0-12080 GCA_021030975.1 Lichenothelia convexa | reverse complement strand
GGGTTGGGTGGAGGATGGATTTGGTGGATAGTAGGTCGGGCGTTGGCGTTGGGGGATGGGGGCCAATCTTTGATGTCTGAGTTTGGATAGCTAGCCATAGAGGGGAAAATAGTCTCTTGTGTTCAGGACATCCCAGGATTGGTATGAGCTTCACGCCATTCCGGCAGCATTGCCGGAGGGGTGGTTCACGAAGCCATTTGAAGGTGCAATTAACAGTGTTTTATAACCTGAACAAGATAAGATACAAGAACACGCATTCTACATACATACGCTGAGTTTACGGAGCTGTCTAGAACCATCCAAAATACCTACATACATTCATAACCACATAAAAAGGCACAACATCCTCCTCATAACTTCGCCTTAACCTTCTCATTCGGCATAACAAGCGGATCATAGACCCCCAAGCCCAACGTGTCACTCGGCACAACCGTCGGATGCACACTGATCGACCTCGTATCCACGAGCGTCGGATTCAGCTGATCGACACTACTGCACCCAATCAACCGCATATTCATCGTCATCTCATCCTTCAACAACTGCATCGCCCTATCCACACCAGGGAGCCCATACGCGCTCATCGCATACAAGAACGGGCGGCCGATACCGACACCTTTGGCGCCTAGACATAGTGCTTTGATGATATCCGTGGCGCGGCGGACCCCGCCGTCGATGTAGATTTCCAGTCTATTTTGCCAGCCGCGCTCGCGCAGGACGGGCATCACCTCGGCGAGGATTTCGATGCCGGAGCGCGCAAAGTCGAGCTGGCGGCCTCCGTGGTTGGAGAGGACGACGCCATGGACGCCATATTCGACCGCTTTGATGACGTCTTCGACCCTCTGGACGCCCTTGAGCAGGATGGGCATCTTGGTGATGCTGAGGAACCAGGGGATATCTTTCCACGATAGGCTGGGGTCGATGAAGGAGGAGATGGCGCGGGCGGCGCCTTGGGAGCGGTCGACTTCGTGGCCGCCGGTGTTTTGGACGTTGGAGCCTACGTCGGAGAACTTGGAGCGCATGTCCTTTTCGCGGCGGCCGAGCTGCGGGGCGTCGACGGTGATGAAGAGGCCTTTGCAGCCGCGGGCTTCGGCGTGCTCGACTATCCGTTTTGTGATGTCGCGGTTTTTGTTGACCTGTGCGATGCCTTTATTAGATACGTGTTAAGTGAGGTGGCGAAGACAAGAGACTTACATATAACTGTAGCCATTGGACTTGCCCAGGCGCGGCCTCGTCCACAAGCTCGTCGAAAGAACATGATGCGAGTGTGGGTATCATTTGTATGACATTGTGCTTCTTCGCGCCCCGCGTGAGAATAACTTCACCCTCCGGGTTGCCCAGCTTTCCGAGAGCGGTGGCGGTGACGTAAAACGGTATGTCGACTTTGGTGCCCAACATCGTGGTGGACAGATCAATATGCTCAACGTCTTCTAATATCCGTGGTCTAAACCAGATCTTGTGGAATGCCGTGTGATTCTCTCGCATTGTCTAGCCGCTGGTTAGTAATGAAGCTGCCAAGCACCGTGCCATATATGGCTTACTATCTCGTCATCTGCACCACTTGAGTAGTATGCCCACGCAGTCTTTTTCATCACTCTCCGTGCCACAGCCTCAAAGTCCATGAGATTATAGCACTGCTCCAGTATCGGCATCCTCTTGATCCTTTCCTGCCTCTCCTGCTCTTCAGGATCAAATTCCTTCTCTTCCTGCTGCACCGTGTTCATATCCACCTCACCAAGGTGTTTCGACTTATCCAAGTACTTGTCGAGTGTGTCTGGCGGATGAATTGGGGCGTACTCCTCTGTGGCGTCCTTGCCTGCATACTTGAGTATGATCTTTGCGCCGCCAGGGTGTTCAGGTAGGAACTCGGTGACATCGTAGGCGCGGCCGTTGACAATGACCCAGCACGACTCTCTAGAGTTGTGCTTGCCCACCTCTTCGCCAGTGAGCTTCACTGCCTGGGTGTCATTGCTATCATGATTCATTTTGCGCTCTTCCTGCCGTTGCAGAGCAAATGAGTGTACGGTTGAAACAATGACGCGTCACGATACACAATTGCGCAAATACAGAGACAGAAGGTCTGATATTAATATGTCTAGATGCGAAGATGTTGAGTGGGATAAATTGAAAGGTTGCCTCCAGAATATCGGAAAGAGATTGTCTTCGCAACCTCGGTGACAATGCCCCGGGTTAGCGGGGGTGAAACATTTCGATTGCCGCCATGTCATCATAGTCCAGATTCCCCATGGTGCAGAATGAGACGAGCAGGGGTCATTTTATGAAGTAGATCTTCTTTTGCTCAAAGTGGCAAGGGCTAGGTTTTTGAGTTGATATTCGCGCTTCAATGTGCCAACTTCCATTGTCCGGATGACTTGTTCGATGCGCTGAACCTATGGAAATATCTAATAGTAGAGAATTGGAAGATATTTGCGTGTGGGGAAGGGAGATGGTCCGTTAATACGGAATATCTTATCACCGAATCTGCCCCCGTCCCGCGCCAGGTTCCGCGTTCTGTAACTTCTCCGTAGTACAGTACTCGTATTGGCACATCCATATCCAGCGGGAACATATCGAGGCGCATCATGCGTCTAATCCGCCGTGCCCTTCTCATCCTAATTACCCTCGGTATCTCTCCCATAAGGACCTCTCTAGCCGCATCTTCCGAACCTAAGGAAACTCTTACTCGCTCAGTAACTCTCCACGCGTGGCCCCTGTCAGACGCAAAACCGCAAGAGCTTGCCCAAATATCCTACAATCCCAGCTCCTCCTCTACCGCCGTACAATCTTATACTTCACCTACCTTCACGTCCTCAACAGAAGCGGACTTAGTGCGCGTGGGTTTCTTCCGGAAGGACACGGGCGCCTGGTCCGGCGTAGCAACTTCCGTTCGCAGCTTCGACGCAGACGTTCATAGAAAGTTTATTTTGCAGATCGACAACGACGGCAATGTATACCATGTTGGCTTCACAGCATGGAGAACACCACAGGGAGTATCCGGGAGAGGAAACAGCGGCACTGGGAATGTCAGTGCGGTGATTGAGAAGCCGGTTCCAGGACCACAACCTCACTGGAACAAGCCGGTGGTGCTGAACCAAGACGGAAAGGTTGATGACAAGGAGCCGGAGAAATCTTTCCTACAGAAGTAAGTGTGGCTTTGGCATTGTGCTGGTCCTGACGAACTGCTGACGGCATCAGATATTGGTGGGCCATCGCTTTGGTTCTACTGATCCAGGTTGCTATGGGAGGGTCTAAGGAGTAGCCATGTTGCTCTAGGCCGTCGCGGACCTGCGCTCCCTGTGGAGGCCCTGACCTACACGCTGCCGCAGTTCAGCACTCAGGATGCCGTCTGCATTATGAGCGCTCCTTGTCTGACTACATGCCCAAGTGGGTGTCAAGACATAGAACAATATCGCCGTAAGACATCGGCCGATCAAATTAGGACGATCCAATCCGAAATATGTTTAATTTAAACTGCAACTTCATGTGATGCATCGCCAATGGCATCGTCTCCTAACAACTAATTGGCCGTTGATTCAAAATGCCAGTCAATTTAGACAACTTCCCAAGGTTGTCAGATCAACTTTCCCCGGCCCGCGGGATCTCCAGAGACTCGCGCACTCAACGGCTGCCATCTCCAATCAAATCCACAGTAAGATTCTTCCCAAAACCCGTGGTATCAAAAAGAACTAGATATTCCGTCGATCTGCTGCTCCTCAAATCCATAAATCATCTCTCGTCGGTCCGCCAAGCCATATCTCAAACGCTAGTGATTACGCTTTCCACCGTCTCCAAAATATCGTCGAACCAAGTCCCAGGCCGCATACATTGAGTCTCCTACTGTAACCCTCCGCTCCTTCTCAGGCCGGCTCTTTCTTACCGGCTCCAGATCCGGTTCTGCGTATGAGTGCTCATGGTGGTGATGGTGATGGCGATGTTCGTCGCTATGTGTGGAGGAATGGCGGGAGTGATGCGAGGAATGTGACTCGCGTCGGGAGCGAGGTGGAGAGTCATAGCGTGAATGGTAGGATCCTGTGCTGTCACCGCGAGGACGCCTGCAATCATCAGCAGGCAGGTATCCAGATGGCTGGATCGGGTGTTGCTGAGTGGGAGGCAGTTGCTGTTGGAGGTAAGGTGAGGGAGGTGGATACGGGGAGTATGGAGTTGTGGAAGGGGAAGTGCTGTAAGGCGAGGGCGGAGCTTGTTGTGCTGGCCGCTGATGTTGGGCTCCGGTCTGGTATCCGGACGACGACCTTCTGTAGTTCACCGGAGGCTGAAGATTTGGAGCAGGTTGCTGTTGAGGAAAGTATTCGTTGTTCTGGCGCATGCCCGGCGAGGGCTGAGCGTACTGCTGTCCGTACGGTGTGGCCATCGTGTTGTTTGGAGACAGCTAGAGTGTAGCGTTCTACGCACAAGCGGATTCACATACTAATATCGAGAGCTGTCACAAGGCTCCGTCCAAAACGGGACTGGCGATCGCCAAGCGTGGCTGATATGTACATCATTCGGGGCAGACATGGACGCCTTGCTAAGCCCCCTTTGACTGAGGCAGACAACGCTTTCGCCTGACCAATTAGAGTCGCCATAGTCTTCGATGCGTCCTGGCCAGGAGAATGGATCTGCCTTGCAAAGCATTGAAGCGGTGAAACAGTGGCAAACACTCAAATCTCTGTAGCAAACACGTTGGGCAAACAGACCGTGACAGAATGAATGATATGAGTGCTTATGCGACGAGCGTACACCAACGTTTAGCGGCGCAGGTGCCGCCGCCGCCGCCGAAAGGTCCCACTCCTGTGTCCGAGTACGATTCCCCGGATCGGGCAAGCGTGGGGCGAGGCACGCCCCAGCACCCTCTTTCAGGTGAAGATCCGCCCTGCCTTAGGTAAGGTACGTCATTGAAGACCCTGCGGCTGACCAGTCGTCAATTTTGTTTCCGTCGGACAGAACTCTTGTGCTCCGTACCTGCGGGGACGTTGCTAGGTACTGCGTATGAACTTTCGTGCGGTAGGTTCTCAGTGCTAAATCGACGATCGGAAGAAATGAAAGAATTGCAACTGTAGACTGGCGCGCTCTCGAGGTCACGTCCTGCTTTGTGCAACGCTCTAGACCCTGGGAGACCACCCCATAATTGAAATAACTCGAATGCATTGAGAGCGAGTAAGATGGCTTCGAGCTTCGAGCATTCTTTGCGAGCTGGACTGAGTAGTCGCTTTTTCCACCGCAAATGCTTTGCTGCTGAATGCTTCACGTTTACATTATTGGAGTACGTCTTGGCGAGCGGAAGCAAGTACTGTATCCAAACAAGCAACCTTAAGGTGCTCGGCGGGAACGGGGAGCCGTCAAAACCCTGCGGCGACGGAAGGGTTCAAAGCGGTGGAGACTTTATTCGGGTCGAGCGTCATCTCACCCCACGCCCGCGAACAGCAGCAAAATAACCGTACACTTTACCCTGATAACTTACTGGACGATATTTGCTCAAAATAATCGTCGCGGAGCAGCTGTCTTCTGCCTTTTTGCTCATCAGATCCACTCTGCTGGACGACAGCCTTTCTTTAGGCACGTACCCGCTGACACTGCCTCCACCTTAAATTGCCACGGCAGGCAAACACAGCAGCTTACCCTACCATTCAGCACTGTCGTCATCCGCGCTGATCCATCAACGCTCTCAGTCACCACCCACTACTAGCCCTCGATTATGTGCTCATTGGACCCGACTCCTTGCCCTTTCGAGTCCCATTGTCCAGCTTCCAATAAATATATCAGTACCTCATAATGATGGATCTACGGGCACCACCATCTCGCTAGTCGCACACACTCCCATACCCGCTAGCATTATTAGACAGCTACTGTTGCTGCAGCGTCCCAAACTCCAGGCCATACTCGGTCGGAGAAAACACCTTACAATCCTTCCTCTCGCAACTCCAGACCTTCACAAACCGAAAGCAAAAGCATGCCTCCTTTCGTCAGCAGTCCGGTGATGGGCCCCGTTCTCACCACTGAACCACGAACACCGCACCTCAAACTGGTCCAGCAGAAGGACGTCTCAGCGCCAAGCCCGAGCTATTTTGGTTTCGTTGTCGATCCCGCTGCAGACACCGTCACTTCTAGCGGCGCACATAACCCAAGGCTAAACTGGTATCCACCAACGTCAAGCGTCAGGTCGGCAGCAGCATCATCACCCAGAGTCATCCCCGTTGAGTCGAATCATGAATTCGATGCCTTCAGGAAGCGATCTGAAGCGAACACATTTACACTTGGCCATGGACATCTGGCGCAGTTCAGCAGGAGCTCATCAAGCGTACCACGGTTGGGACGGGAGTTGAATCGGCTGCCAAGCGAGCAGTCAAAGGCAGGAGCGACGCCCAGACCGATACCTGCTAATATGCCGAAGAATGCTCCCCTTGCAGGAACCGGCATCCGTGCGGACGAGGTCAACATCTCCCGCTCGCCAAAACGAACCCTACCGTCACCCAACATCTCAGACCATCCGCGACGCAACTCACCTGCTCGGTTCACGACCTCTCCAACCTCGTCTTATGTAAACCTCGCCCTTCCACAACCTGATGATAGGCCTGCTAGGTTGTCGCTACCAAGCGGACGTCTCACGCCACCTTCAACCCGCGAACCTCAACGTGCCGACACCCTGCCAACCAAGCCTGATTCCGAGACCCTGCCTATGGTGACGCCGCAACACGTCGTCGACCTTCTAAAGGCCTGCAGCGAGGATGTTCTGCTTCTAGATCTGCGCGTGTCTACTCAATACGCAAACTCGAGAATCGCCGGTGCTCTTAACCTGTGCATACCCACCACGCTGCTGAAAAGGCCTTCGTTCAACATTCAAAAGTTGGCTGAGACATTCAAAGACGATGGACAAAGACGGAAGTTTGAGCGCTGGAGGAAGAGCAAATACATTGTCGTATATGATGCAAGCTCATCGCAGTTGAAGGATGCGACGTCTTGTCTTAACACTCTGAAGAAATTTGAAGGGGCAGACTGGAATGGCACTCCTCTTATCATCCGAGGCGGGTTTGCAGACTTCTCAAAGAAGTTTCCGAAGCTGATAGAGCAGTCTGGAGAAAACCCCAGCACCACGTCTCGACCGAACCTAAACCTACACCCTGAAGGCCCGGCTGTTGCACCAGTTGCTGGAGGCTGTCCCATGCCGGCTGCGCAGTCCGCGGCAAATCCATTCTTCGGCAACATCAGGCAGAACATGGACCTGATCGATGGCGTTGGTCAGATACCGGTGACCCACCCCACGTCGATGACCGAGAAGCAGGCAGCACAGTTACCTGCGTGGCTTCGGCATGCATCCGACAAGCATGACAAAGGCAAGATGGTGTCCGAGAAGTTTCTCTCCATCGAAAGGAGAGAGCAGAAGCGGATGCAAGAAGCATTATCTGGAAACGTGAGCTACGGCACACCTGGTACTTATCTTTCGAAAGGCTGTCAGATTGCTGGAATAGAGAAAGGAGCCAAGAACCGATATACCAACATATGGCCATTCAAGCACACAAGGGTCAAGCTACAGGGCGTCAGTAAGGAGGGTTGTGATTACATTAATGCCACTTACGTGAAAGCCGCCTGGTCAAACAAGAGGTATATCGCTACTCAGGCCCCGATACCTCCCACCTTCGCGGTAAGTCATGTTCACTTCATAGGAGGATGCCAAGTCCCATACTGACTCTTTGTAGGATTTTTGGACAATGGTTTGGCAGCAGGACGTCCGTGTCCTTGTCATGCTGACAGTGGAAAAGGAAGGCGGACAGGTGAAAGCACATAATTATTGGACGGAAGGCCACTATGGCCCCTTGAGGCTCAATTTCCTGTCGGAACACCGAGCTTCCTTGGAGACTGAGAGAATACGGCGCCGCTACAGTCAGGATAGACCAGGTATGGGAAGGCGTCGCTCGACCAATCCGACGTCTCAGAAGCCGGCTGAACAGACGGTGCAATCACCTGTGTCAGATGAGCCGTATGTCATCGTTCGAAAATTCACTTTGGAGAACGGAAAGCAGCCGTTTGAGCGCATGCGAGAAATTACTCAACTACAATTTCCCGGCTGGCCTGACCTGGGAACTCCTGCCCATCCGAAACATGTCCTTGGACTTGTCGAGCAATGCGCTGCAGTAGTCCGGTCGATGCGCTCTGGGATGCATTCAGACGAGCCCGAGCCGCCCAATCAGCGGCCTGTGCTGGTACATTGTAGCGCGGGATGTGGGAGGACGGGCACGTTCTGTACGGTTGACTCGGTTATCGACATGTTGAAACGGCAGCGGATGGGACGATCGCGCGCCGAGCGTCATGGGTCGCCTATGCACATTGACCGGAAAGCAACTGATGGAGATTCTTTCTTCGGGGACCAAGTCCCGGAAGATCACTGGGTGGATAGAGAAGATCAAGATTTGATAGAGAAGACGGTCGAAGATTTCAGGAAGCAACGGATCAGCATGGTGCAGACTTTGCGACAATTTGTGTTGTGTTATGAAACGATTATGGAATGGTTGGTGGAGCAGCCGCCTTCACCGCAGACGGCATAGACAGTGATCAAGTGATAGACGGAGAGCGGATGGTTGGTTCATCACGAAGGGTTCAAGAGAAGGCCAAAGGTGGTCCATCCAATTCACGGTTTTGTATTGATATGGTGTGATGAGGGCATTGGCAAGAATTATTGGTATGATATGGAAGAGCCTGCTGGCAAACCATCGTCAAAGGCGTTATGGGCACGGCCTTCAAAAGACGGCCACTTCAAGCGCATTGCATCAGGGCATCGGACAATACTAGAGGAAAGCACTCATAGTACGACAGTAGTTCTTCGGATTGCATAGCGAGTTATGGACAGCGCGTTCAGCACTTTTTGGCCACGTCTTAGACGTGGCAGTGTACTATTACTAGAGAGGCACTTGGAATGCATACCATTCTTAGTTTACGTTCATTATGCGATAACATAAGTCTTTGAGAATAAGCGTATGCTGGCCCTGATAATACTCAACTGCGCTGTTTCAGGCTTGTCTTCGGACTTTAAGCAATCTCCGTAGAGTACCTTGCAACGTCATTGCTCGAAGCAATGATCGTCTTGCCCCTTTGAGTTTACTAAGCATGCTTGAACTACCTTCCATGACAGCGATATATTCCCCTCCCGCATGCATCCTAACATGCACAACACACAGCTGCACCAGGAGTATCCTACAACATGTCATATAACAGAGTGGCCGCCGTAACAGGCGCCAACAAAGGCATCGGTCTAGCTATAGGTAATCTACTCCAGCGCGCCCAGGCACAATTGCATCCCATCTTCCTGTACTGACCTCACTCGTCACAGTCCGCAACCTCGCCCTCCAATACCCCAAATCCGCCTTCAACAACGGTCCCTTCCTCATCTACCTCACGGCACGGGACCAAGGCCGAGGCGAAGAAGCCCTGCGCTCTCTGCACAACGATGACCAACTCAAACGCGCGAAAGCCCTGGCGCAGGATGGCGGGCTCACGACGGTTAAATACCACCAGTTGGATATCGCGGATACGGAGAGTAGTAAGGGATTTGCGGAGTTTTTGAAGAAGGAGCATCCGGAGGGGATTGATATGGTGATTAACAACGCTGGGGTTGCGCTTAATGGGTTCCGTACGTCCACAAGTCGACTCGCTCATTCACTCTAACCCAGGGGGCAGCTGCCTACTAGTTCTAGCTCCCTTGACTGACGCGAGTGGGTTCACGAATAGATGAGAACGTCGTCAAGCAAACCCTCCAATGCAACTACTACGGCACGCTAACATCCACCCTCTCCCTCCTGCCGCTCCTCCGCCCCCACGGCCGCCTCGTCAACGTCTCCAGCATGATGGGCTCCCTCTCGCGCTACCCCTCCCCCATCGCCCACAGATTCCGCACCGCATCCTCCATCGACGACATCACCTCGCTCATGCAGTCCTTCCAGTCCGCCGTCTCGAACAACACGCACAGCGAGCAAGGCTGGCCGAGCTCCGCGTACGCGGTCAGTAAAGCGGGCGTGACGGGCATGACGAGGGTCGTTGCCAGCCAGGTGGAGAAGTTGGGCGGCAGGGAGGGCGTGCTGGTGAATTCGTGCTGTCCCGGGTATGTGAGCACGGATATGACGAAGGGCGGTGGGAGCAAGACGCCGGATCAGGGCGCAGCGACGCCGGTGATGCTGGCGTTGGGGGATCTTGGAGGCGTGAAGGGGGAGTGGTGGCAGGATGAGAGGGTCAAGAAGTGGTGAGGAGATTGCGAGGGGGGAGGATCTAGGTTGAGGAGCGTGAAAGTGGTGGCTATAAGGAAGAATAAATAAATGGCGGTATGAAACTATCGGGGAAGAGTATCGGCAAACTTTGTCGTAAAGCTCTGCATCGCTCGATATGCTCTCTCTATCCGTCAATCTTTCCCCTGGCACTGCTCGCCTGTCAACGAATTCTTTCGTCCTAAGCTCAAATGCGTATGTAAATGTCATGGTACATGCAGTACTCCAACTACACGGGAAACCCCTCCTCATACACCTTCGCGGGTCTGCATATAGCCCTTTGAGCCACACCAAATGCAAATCACCGTCGTCCCGCTTCTCATCGCCCGCAAGTGCGCGCAAAGCCCGTCTTTGCAAACCAGCAAAATCCTCCTCATTCTCTGGGGCCCGCAAGTCTCCAGGTCTTCCGTGCTTCTACATATTGTGCCCTTCGCTCCAGTACTGCCTCCGCTCGATGCATACTTGTCGCTGTGATTTAGATGGAAAAGGCCTGTGAGTTCAACACCTTGCTTGGGGGCGCGATCAGGGCTAATCCACACGTGCTTCCTCTGCTTGAGCGGTAATTGAAACCTCTGAAAAGGTCCACATGCTTTATACACCTCTAAGTTGTCGAGAAAAGCCGGTGTTCTACTAAAATGCCGGTGCATCCCAAGCCCCCAAATGTGGGCCCTGGGCTCCTCTTCAAGAGTAACAGTAATCCCACGCCCCAATTTTCGCTCTGCTCGAAAGTCCCATCTAAATGTCTACGGCTCGAATCAAGCATTTGCCCCCAGCGCCCATTTCTATACCTTCTAGGTCATACCCTCCTCCTCGGTGCCCTCAGTTCCAACCTCGCATTCATAGCAACGATACACCTCACAAGATCCCAATCACCGTCCTTGCCCACCCAATCGCAAACCACGATCCCCGTCTGCCCATCTCCACCCACCATAATTCCCCCTTCCCTCTCCTCCTTCTCTCCCTCCCCGCCCTCAACCCCAAACCGCTCACACAAAAACCTCACCACCCTCGGATTGCACCTCTCCGCAACGCCCTCCGGCCAGCACCCCCTCCTCCAAAAATTACTCCCGCTCAAAAAATTCAAATACAGCGGTCCAGGCGGGCACGGATTTGCCACATCCGTCGTCACGCCCGGCACCGGCGCCACGCACGCCGCCGCCCGCTGCAGATGCTCTTCGCAGAAGGCGATCTTCGCGTCGATGTTGACGGTCTCGAGGACCTCGCAGAAGTCCTGCACGCAGATTGCGCCGGAAAGGGAGTGCGGGGTGTTGTAGGCCCAGGATGAGGCGTCGATGCCCCATCCCTCTCCTCCTCCTGCTTCTCCTGCTTCTTCCGTGCTGTGCGGGGGGGATGGGTATTGAGTCGCGAGGGCGGGGTCGAGGGCGAAGCGCCGCATAAGCACGATTTTCCCGCGCACGGCGCCGAGGCTGGGGATGGATGGGTGCGTGTACCACTTCGATGGATCAGGGCCGACGTAATGCGTGTGCAAGATCTGCGACAGCTGCGCGTCTGTCGCGGAGCCAGGGCCTTCGCGCTTCAGGCTCAGAATTACGGTTTCAGAGGGATGTGTCGCGAGGAAAGACAAGATATCGTTGAGCACCGGGCGGAAGTATTTAGGCCCCGTAAGTGAGATGGGAAAGACGCCGTGGACGAGGAGGAGGCCGTCCTTTGCAGGGTCGAGGGGCGACTCGGGCTGGAGCCGGAGGTCGAGGAAGCGGATCCCGTTTTCGAGCTGCGTTAGCACGGGGACGGCTTGGCAGCGGACTGAAGGGAGGGCGCGGTGGTGGGTCGGGCTGTTGTGCGTGCCGGGGATGGCGAGGGCGGAGAGGATGAGGA
>JAGFMK010000650.1:0-12165 GCA_021030975.1 Lichenothelia convexa | reverse complement strand
CCTAAATCAACCTCGCCGTTCTAGTCCTAGTCCTTCACGTTATTCCCGTTCGGCTTTACTATAGAGATCCTACGCCTAGGTTACCGCGTTATATTCTACGTCCCCTATAGTTCAAAATTCTACAGCTTAGGTACTATATCTACTAACACCACCTAAGTCTAGGTTACACCAGACTAGTGCTAGGCGCCCTAAGAGTCTAAAGTCAGAAAATAGTGTGCCCCTAAGAAGAGTCTCATTTAGGGGCTAGTGAGTATAGAATCTATATCCCTTATAGAAGAAGAGCTTTATAGTAAAAGCCCTATCTACGACTGTAAAATCATTATAGGGATAAATACGTTTCATGTCCTAGCACTCTATAATACTAGTGCCACTTACTACGCTTTAATTGATAAAGACTACGTCTAAGAATATAAGATACCTACATTTAAGCTAAAGAATCCCTAGAGCGTAGCGGCCTATAATAGTAGAGTTATCTACAACGTACTTACTACTACTATTTAGGCCTTATTACTTACACTTAGGGACTCTAAGGCTTTCTAAACGGAAAAGATGCTGTCTTACTTATTACTAAGTTGTCTAAGTACCCTATTTCTATTAGAACTAAGTGGTCCTATATTCATGACTCTATATACTAAGGGGGGGATCACACATTACGGTTTATATTATACTATTATTAAGACCATTATCAAGTTTCTAAGTCACCTATTACGCCTTACACTATTATCTAAGCTCTAACCTCTTACTATAGTCCTAGTAAAGAGGACTTAGTTTAAAGACCTAAGAGATCTATATCCTTCCGTCTATATTAAGTTAAAACGACTATACTACGCTCTATCTTACACTCTTAAGAGTCTACTAGGTCTTAAAATATAGTATATTAGTGGGATAATACTATTCCTTAAAAACCTAAGTATAAGAAAGTTAAGTAAAAGAAAAGTAAGAAGAAGCCTACAGCCTATCTACTAGTACTATAGGCTATACACTAGAATCTAGACCTACCTATCCTAGACGTGGTCTAAATAAATACTACGGTATTTACTATACTAGTAAGATATAGAACCTGTGAAATATTCTCAGTTACTATAGCCGATATTAAAAAGGCTTTAGCGCCAAAGCCTAATATTGATCCTAAGACGTTACTACCTAAGAAACTCTACGACTTTCTACCGGTATTCTCTAAGCAGGAGAGTGACCGACTACCGCCGCACCGAGTCTATAACTATAACCTAGTCTTAGAGCTAAATTCGAAGCTACCTATATCGAGTCTTTATGAAATATCCTAAGGGGAACTACAAGTCCTATAAAAATACCTAGATAATTATTTATAGAAGGGATTTATCTATCTAAGTTTATTACCTATTACTTCACCTGTCTTATTTGTTAAGAAACCTGGTGGCGGGTTACGTTTCTATGTCGACTACTATAGATTAAATAATATTACAGTTAAGAATTAGTATCTTTTACTATTAATTTAGGAGATATTAAATTGCCTATTAAGAGTAAAATACTTTATAAAATTAGATATAATTACCACATTTAATAGAATCCAGATCAAAGACGGTCAAGAATGGCTTATAGCATTTAAGATATATTTTAGCCTATTTAAATACCTAGTTATACCCTTTAGACTTGCAAATGCTCTAAGCACTTTTTAGTATTATATTAATAATATCCTCTTTGAATATCTAGACCGCTTCTACACCGCCTATATTAACGATATCTTAATATATAGTGACTTACTAGAAGAGTATAAGGAGCACGTCCGGTAAGTTCTTACTAAGCTATAGGCGGTAGGCCTTTAGATTAATATTACTAAGTGTGACTTCTACGTCTAGGAGGTTAAATATCTCAGATTAATTATATCTATATCTAGGATTAAAATAGACCCTGCTAAGATATCCGCTATTATTGACTGGCCTACTCTAAGGAACGTTAAAGACGTCTAGGCATTCCTAGGCTTTGCAAATTTCTATCGAAGATTTATTTACGGCTTCTTAAGGATTGTCTATCCACTCTACTAGCTTACTAGGAAGGACGTTAACTTCGAATAGACAGATAAATACTAGGAGGCGTTTAACAAGTTAAAGACGGCGTTTACTACGGCTCCTATTCTAGTATATTTCGATCTAGATCTAGAGTATATTATTGAAACAGACGCCTCTGACTTTATCACAGCCGGAATTCTATTATAGAGGGGCCTAGATAGTATTCTATATCTAGTAGCCTTCTTTTTCTAGAAGCACTTGCTAGTAGAATATAACTACGAAATTTATGATAAGGAATTACTAGTAATTATCTAAGCTTTTAAAAAATAGCGTCTAGAACTAGAAGGTTCTAGAATGCCTATATAAGTCCTTACAGACTACTAGAACCTAAAGTACTTTATAATAATAAAGACTCTAACACGGCGCTAAGTAAGATAGGCTAAGTTTCTAAGTTAGTTTAATTTCAAGATTTAGTACCGTCCTAGACGGCTAGGTACTAAGCCAGATACTTTAACTAGGAGGTTAGGAGACCTCCCCCTAGGAGAGGGGGATAGTCGTCTAAAATACTAGAACTAGGTACTCCTAAAGCCGGAACTTCTATTAGAAGAAGTAATTTAAGATATACCTATTGCCGCAAACAATATCCTAGAAATAAATACTAAAGAGGCTATTATAAATATATACTAAGAATAAGAAACTCTAGAACTAAGGAATTCCCTTATACTACAGATCTTTAACTATCTATAGAATAATAAATATTATCTACTACTATAGGACTAGAAGCTAAAGCTATCACCTGTAGACTTTAAGGAAGAAAATAATAGACTATTTTATAAGTCTAAGCTATGGATCCTAGAGGATGATAATCTATGCCTTACGCTACTACGACTCTACTATAATAGTCCAGCCGCAGGCTATACTAGCATTATAAAGACGTACAAACTTATTACCTAAGACTACTACTAGGTAAATATTAAGGACGACGTTAAATAGTATATCTAAAACTACTATACCTGTGCTAGGGCTAAAGCTTCACGTTCATGGCGCCACGGCCTATTAAATCCTCTACTAGTTCTAGAATATAGATAGACTGATATATCTATAGACTTTATTACGAGTCTCCCAACCTATTAATATAATGGAATTAACTACGATAATATTCTAGTGGTTATAGATCGACTATCTAAGTAAGTATAATTTACACCATGTGCTATAGAAAATCATAGTATATCTGCTCCAGCTATTACTAATATCTACGTCCGGGATATCTAGAGACTTCACGGCCTACCTAAGACGATTATTTCAGATCGTGGAACTTAGTTCGACTCTTTATTCTAGCGACGTTTATATTAATAACTAGAAATCTAGTTACTTATATCCACAGCCTACTATCTATAGATAGATAGTTAGACTAAATATATAAACTAAGATATTAAACGGTACCTAAGGAGCTATATTACCTATTTATAGGATGACTAGGTAGACTAGTTACTAATAGCTAAATTTGCTTAGAATAATTCCTTATCTAAAAGTATTAAGACTACACCCTTCTTTATAAATTATAGATACTATCCACGCCTAGGTTTTAAACTAGAAACCCTACGTTAAGGAGATAGATATACTAGAGTATAGTTAGTTACTATAGATATATTCTAAGAAAGAATAGATAAACTCCTAGAATATCTACATGAAGAAATTTCCCTAGCCTAAGTAAACTAAGTCGATTAAGTAAACCAGTTACGTACACTATCTCCTATATTTAAAGAAGGAGATTACGTCTGGCTAGACACTAGGAATATCTATATAGAACGCCTATCACGGAAACTAGATTAGAAATACCACGGACCGTTTCTAGTAACTAAGGTTATTAGCTCTATAGCTTATTAACTTACTCTACTACTATCTATAGAAATCTATAATATATTCTATATTAGTTTTCTAAAACCTACTGTAGAGGATCCGCTTCCTAGCTAGAGAAATCTACCACCACCTCCTATTATTATAGACGGCTAAGAGGAGTTTAAAGTCTAAGAAATTCTAGATAGTAAAAGACAAAGATATAATACTCTATACTATATCAAGTGGATTAGCTGGGAAATACCTACCTAGGAACCACCTAAGTGCCTAGGTAACTATTAAGACTTAGTCTAAGAATTCTACAAAAGATACCCACAAAAACTATATATAGACCAATTTCTATATCTCCTAGGATAAAAAGAATATTACTATACCTATCTAGGACTAAAAGAACTTAGTAAGAGACCAAGTAGCAAAGCTTTAAGCCTCACCTTACTTATAGGATAACCCTAATAGTTATCTAAATTTTAGGCCTCAGAACGCTATATAAGTACTAGACCTAGTACTACTAGCTAAAGGCTGAATTCCCTTCCCCGGCGCACTAGGGGCATCCCCTATAAGTGGTAAGGCGGAGCTATAACCCTATATAGCTTATATACTAAGGTACTTGCCTATAGGGCCCTAGACCCTATTTATAGGATAGGCTAGATCCTAGGCCTTAAATACTGCTTTCCCCTATCTAGATACCTCTAGCTATTAGGTACTAATAGGTTAGCTTAACTACTGTGCTAGAGACACTTATTAGTTGCCAGTTCATGAAGTATAAGATATACTCTAGGTCTCTAGGAACCACAGCAGCTAGATCTATGTAACTAGGACCCCTATCATTTTGCTTTCTATACAAAACTTATAGAGCTCGTTGAGCTCTACAACTTTGCAATATATTATAAATCTGTTCGAGCGCTCGTTAAAGAGTTATGATTTTTCAAAGATTGGAACCACCTATATCTATAGAGCCTGCGGCCAGCGCTGCTGTGCAGCGGATTCCCGGAGCACCCACTGCGTACAAAACATACTTCTAATCACTACGCCGCAACCGTGCAATATAAAGCTTAACTTTCTATATAAAACTTATAGAGCTTTCTAAGCTCTATAACTTTTATATAGGACGTAAAAGATTCTAAGTAGGTATAGCCGAGTTATGGTTGTTGCAAGTTTTCTCCATACAAAATCAAAGAGTCAAGCTATACCTAAGCCACAGCTGAGCTACTACTACTAAACCTAAGCCTAAGGCTATAAAACTAAGAGGTTCTAAGTTTAACTCTAGGTCTAAACTAAATTATGAAAATTCTAAGGCCTTATAGGAGCTTCGGCCTTTAGAGGGGGCCTACTATCACGATCTAATATTATAGCTAGGAGTTTAGGGTCTAGATTATTATTAGGCTAAGGGCTAGAAGCTTATAAGAGGTTTTCCCTCCGACTCGTATATTCTAGCTTCCTCTCTCTACACTTTATCTTGTCTATCTAGCTAGGTATTACCTATAGATAATCTATAGTCTCTATATCTACTTTATATTCTAGTCTAGATTACTAGGCTACCTAGCCACTAGCCTTAATATACTACTAGCGCCAGCGCTAGCAAATTTTATAGCCTTATTTATAATAATATAGTTATTATTAAAAATAAAGCAGCCTCCTTCTCTATCTACTACCTTATACTATACTTTATTTATAATATAGCCTAGTTATAGACTATAGAACTACTAGATACTTAACTTAGGATTAAATACTTATATTTATAATAATAAGACGCGCTTAGTTATTATATATTAAGCTATAGATAAAGATACTCTAATTATAGGTATATTAACGTTTAAGATAGAAGTATAGAGCTACGTTTATATTATAGTCATTTACTTATCTAGAATAATAATAATAAAACTTAATAATATTATATATATTTCTAGCTTCTTTATAAACTTAATTTGTCTAAAGAAGATAATATAAAAGAATATATATTAGGACACCTATTTAGGAGTCCTAAATTACGGTGATAGCTATACTAAATTTTATAAGATACTAGAAGTAGACGACTACTTTATACTAGAGTATAATCCTCTATCTACTTATATCTTATTTATAATAAGTATATTCTAACGCTCCTAAAATCTATTACTAGATAAGGTAGCTATAGCTATATAATAGTACTATATACTAGGCTATATAAATAAAGAAGTTATTAAGTATATTACTAAAAATACGCTTAGTATAAACGTTTTATTAGAAATAAGGGGTCCTTTTATAATAGAGTATAAGAACTATACTATTTTAAAAGTATAGAAAATTAATTTATATTATTCTAAGTTAGAGAATCCTATTAATACTCTATTTAATTGCGTTATATATAATATAATTTAAATAATAGAAGTATATAATAGAGACTAATAGATTAGTTACTTTTGCTATATAAAGATACTTATAAATTTTATCTATTTATATAGCTTTAAGTTAAAAGTACTATAGATTATTAAAGGCTTTATCTAGCTTATTAAGATAAGATTTAATAGGAAGATTATCTACTTTTATATAGATAGAGAGACTTTATTAGGAATAAAGTTTAATCTTTTAATATAGAAAGAAGGTATTACTATAGAACGTTTAACGCTAGTAATATAAGCGTAGAACGGCTCTACTAAATATTCTAGGGGGGTAATTACTATAAAGACTAGAATAATATATGTTGCTACTAGATTACTAGTATTATATTAGCCTAATATTATATAGGTAGTAACATACCTCCTTAATTAGACGCTAATAAAGTAGCTTTACTAGAAGATACTATTTAAAATAATTTATAGTAGAAAGCCTTCACTATCCTATTTATATATCTTTAGCTATAGAGCTTACCTACTTAATAAGAATATTCCTTAAAAGAAGAAGCTAACTCTATAAGCCTATATTAGCTATCTTATTAGATATAATTCTATAAATAACTTTAAAATTTAAATCTCTAGTAAGAAGAAGATTATCTATATATATAATATAATATTTAATAAAGAACTATTCTATAATCTAGATAATATTAATCTATTTTACCTTTTATAAGAAGAAGTTTATTATAAATAAGACGTAAAGGTATTAGATAATACGTTCTATCTACCGCTATAGAGGTCTAAATAAGTATAGAAATAAGCTTATAGGAGCAGCCGCCGTTATATAAATATACTCTATAGCCTAATGTTGTAACAACCGTAACAAATACCCCCTTTCGAAAAGCCCAACGCCCTTATTAGCAGCGACTTACTAGCAAAAGAAGCCGTGGAGGTTGTTGCTAATAGGTAGAACACTCGACTAATGAGCCAGAGGCTACGTCAATGCGATAGCGAGAGACTTAGAGTATACCACGCTTTATTACTAATACCCCTATAATAGCCCGTTCAAAGTGCTTCAATTCTTGCCTAAACAATATTATTTTATCTATTAAATAGCTAATTAATATCAGCGGCGTTTGTGTGTGCTTTTCTATACTCTTTTATAGTAGTATACTATATATACTATCCTATACTATAGGCAAAAATGGTGTATAGAGGTCAGTCAGTGCGATGAATCGAGCGATTAAGAGGTTTAGAGGTAATTGTAATGCTATTTAGCATGTTCTTTGAGGCTATTAGTTGATCTAAATATTATCTAGTAGTGCCTATATGTGTAAGGTGGAAGGCTATCTCGTTTAGTGTCTATAAGGTTATAGTAGTACTCGTTTAGCGCGATGTAATAAGCGTCTAGATCCTTATTATCGCTAGCGGCAAAGTTCGCACGTGGCTAGAAGGCGTTATTATATAATTACTAAGGCTACTATAGGTATTATAGAGGCGCTATAAGGAGGTAATTATTTAAGGTTAATATATTAGGAGGTCGTCAATCTGTACTACTATTAGTGTTACCAAAGGTATTAAAGTCGCGGTGATTGTACGAGGCCTAATCTATAAACTAGCGGTTCTTAAGACGATTAAGTATAGAGATAAACCACTTAACTAAGTCACCTTCTTTCAGCTGTAATATGCCCTATATAAGGTTCTTATTAATTTAACTCCATATAGCGAACAAATAGGCATCTTAATTAAATCTAGTGAGCCTACTAAGACGTATAATCTTCTCTACAAACTTATAAGGCTTATAGTAATTCCTGGCGTCAGTATAGGTATATTTTTCGGCATCAATCTATCTCTTGGCATCGCCACGATTAGGTGCAAAACGACGGTAGATTTCATCCTTAAATAGCCGTAGTTGCCTATAGTATAGCTCCTTATTTTTATCTAGCGCGTTAAACCACTATAAAGCCTTACCAGTAAAAGCCTGGGGCAAATATAAGGCTACTTCTTTTATACTATAGATATTAGCTGTTGTATCAATTCTCTTCATGAAATTGAGCACACTAATACCGCCATCTTTACCACTGAATTTACCCAACTCTGCCGCGATTTTAGTGCGTTTTATACTTATAATAACAGCTATAAAGGGTGCTATAGATATCACGATAGGTAGAGGTTGTGGATAAGGTAGAGGCACGGAATATAACTCGGTGGAAGGCCTTATAGTATTAGTATTATTATAACGTCTTTAAATAGCTATATAGACATCTTAAGGCTGTTGTTTAATAGTTTAGATAGGCCGTTGTTCGAGAGCATCAAGACATTGATTAACGTTGGCCTAATCTTGACGGATTGCACGCAATTCGGCCATAAGGTCGGCCATGATAGGCTCGGTAGGAGGCGGCGATTACTGGGTAGGTTCTATTAGTCCTAGCGACGTCGTCACGTTGTTATCCTTACTATAAAGTCCTAAAGCTATTATATAGATAGATAGGTTCCTTAATAGCCGTAGTAAAGCGTTCGATGGATTAATATTATAGCACTGCTCAATTTATCGACTGTTTGATGCGGCGAGTAGATCAGCTTATCAGCTTTCTAAGCACTATTGCTTTCAAAGAACTAAATAAACTCTTAAACAATAGATTACCCTGTAGGCTTAGCTACTATTTATTATAAATAAGACGTAAAGGTATTAGATGATACGTTCTATCTACTACTATAGAGGTCTAAATAAGTATAGAAATAAGCTTATAGGAGCAGCCGCCGTCACGTGACCATACTCTATAGCCTAATACTGCAACAACCGTAACAAAGTTAAAGATATTATTAAAGTCCTTAAGCTACTAGAACCTCTATAGTAGGACTAAATTAAGTAATAAGATTCTAGGGTATATACCCACGTTATAAATAAAGATAATACCCCTATACCTAATATAATAGAAAAGGCTATACCTACTACTATTAAATAGTAGTAGTATTACCTATATAAGGGATCGACCCCTAGGGCCAGCGGTAAGGTATAGATAATACCTAGACTAGGTCCTCTAGACCTAGTAGCAAGGTAGTAACTCAATTGATTGACCTAGAACTAACCCTAGGGATAATAACAGGACGAAGCGTAGAGAGAGAAAGCTAGAATACACAAAGTAGAGTGAAAACTCTAACACGGCTAGGGACTAATATAACTCTAAAAGGTCTAATATAACTCCGAATCCTTAGTCTTAGATTAGGATCGTGATAGTAGGTCCCCCTTAAGTAGGTCGAAGCTCCTGCGAGACCTTAGCCCTAGGTCCTCTTATCTTAGACTTAAACTCTTAAAGACTTAAAAATTTTCCCTAATCTAGATATGAGATAACTTTTAAAATTTTCCAAATTTTCCTTAAGCCTAAGTCTATTCCTTAGCCCTTAGTCTATAGACCTAAGTCTAGTCCTAGGTCTTAGGATTCCTTAAATCTAAGCCTAGTCCTTCAACTCTAGTCTCTAGACCTAAGTCTAACTCTTAGACCTTAGTCTTCTCTAGACCTAGATCTAACTCTTAGACCTAACTCTTACTAAACAGCTGTTAGTTCGTCTTCTCCTTAGAAGTATTATCTTTCTATCCTAAGGAGTAAGTCTCCTTCCAGCCTTTATTTCTCTAAGGGATCCTATATTCCCTAGGTCCCCCTTAAAGGTGCTGGTTCCTAGCACCCTAAGCCTCTTAGTTATCTCTTAAAAAAATTCCCTAAAATTCTACCTCTTATAGATATAGTAGAGCGTTAAATAGAGCTCTAGGAAGGCTATAGGAAATTCGCGGAGCATAGGATATAGGTCTAGGATATAGTAGAGTGTTGGATAGAGCTCCTAGAAGGCCGTAGGAAATTTGCGGAGTATAGAACGTGGGTCTAGGACATAGTAGAGTATTAATAGAGCTCCTAGAAGGCCGTAGGAAATTCGCGGAGTATAGGACGTGGGTCTAGGATATAGTGGAGCGTTAGATAGAGCTCCTAGAAAGGCTGTAGGGATTTTATAGAATCTTAGACAGAGGTCTAGGACGTGGTAGAGCGTTAGATAAAGCTCTAGGAAGGCTGTAGAAAGCCGTAGGAAATTCGTGGAGCAGAGGACAGAGGTCTAGGACAAGGTAGAGCGTTAGATAAAGCTCTAGGAAGGCCGTGGGGAATTCGTGGAGTCTAGGACGGAGGTCTAGGATATAGTAGAGCGTGGGATAAAGCTCTAGGAAGGCTATAGAAAGCTATAGGAAATTCGTGGAGTAGAGGATAGAGGTTTAGGATAAGGTAGAGTATTAGATAAAGCTCTAGGAAGGCTGTAGAAAGCCGTAGAAAATTTGCGGAGCAGAGGACAGAGGTCTAGGACATAGTAGAGCGTTAGATAGAGCTCCTAGATAGCTATAGGAAGCTGTAGGAAGCCGTGGGAAATTCGTGGAATCTAGGATGTGAGTCTAGGATATAGTAGAGTGTAGAACGAAGCTTTTAGGAGGCTGTGGAAATTTGCGGAGTCTTAGACGTGGTGTTGGAAAGCTTCTAGGAGGTTATCGAAAATTTCTAGGATATAGGACTTAACTTAGAACCTCTTAGGAGACTCGTGGTAGATAGCTAGATCTGAAAATCTATAGCTATCTAGGGTGAGAGAGGAGCGACGCTTTATAATATAAGGGATCAACCCCTAGGGCTAGCGGTAAGGCATAGACGATACCTAGACTAGGTCCTCTAGACCTAGTAGCAAGGTAGTAACTCGATTGATTGACCTAGAACTAACCCTAGGGATAATAATAAGACGAAGCGTAGAGAGAGAAAGCTAGAAATATAAAGTAGAGTGAAAACTCTAATACGGCTAGGGACTAATATAACTCTAAAAGGTCTAATATAACTCCAAATTCTTAGTCTTAGATTAGGATTATAACAACCTAACTCTAGAATCTACGCCTAAACTAATAGTAGGTAATATAGACACAGCTAGTATATTATTATCTATAATACTAGCTATCCTTATACCTCTTAAAGAAGAAACTAAGGAAGATCTCCTTATTTTAAATAAGAACTATACCCCTAAAGATTCTAATAAACCTATTATTTTAAATAAAATTAGACTATAGCCTTCTTATACTAGTAATACTACTATATATAGAGGAGAAATATCGTCTAACTTTGTATCGTCTAATATTCTACTAGCTAGAACGTTAAAATAGCGTTATTCTATATAACACTCTATATATATAGCACTACTTAAATAGCTGCCCTAGTTATTAGAATACCTAGCTATATTTGTAGTAGGACTATAGAAAGACCTCTCCTTATTTTAAATAATATCTTAATTCTATAGAGTTAATCTACCGCTAGAACTAAATCCTAGCGTTATCTTATAAAATATCTATTTAATATATAGTTTACTAAGGTAGTAACTATAGAACTAAAGACCTTATAGAGTAATAAGATCTTTATCTTTATTATAATTAAAGAAGTAAAAGTAAAAGGGAATATTCCTTCACTTATCTAGGTATTTAAGTATAAATATAATATAAATAGCTTTATTAAGAAATATAAAGTACGTCTCTATATACGCAGAGACTTATAATCTACTAAGTAAGATATATATGCTGCTATACTAGTAGTACACACGTTCTAAGTACTTATAGTAATTACTATAGCATTTAATCTTAACTATAAGTAGTATAATATTTTAAATACTTTTACTAATACTATTATTAATAAAGATATTTACTATAAGTATCCGGAAGGTTTTAAGAAGCCTAGCTTTATACTATACCTTTATTATGTATTATATAGTCTTAAGTAGTCTCTACTTCTTTAGCTAAATAATATATTAGTAATACTAGAGGAACTAGGACTCTACCTAGTACCTAGTATAAACTATCTCTTTAATAATAAGAGACTAATTATATTCTTCTATATTAATGATATTATTATAATCTACTTATATTAAAATAATATATTCCTTATATAGTTTAAAAAGAAGCTTCTAGTATACTATAAGCTTAGGTCTTTAGGAGACCTTATATA
>JAGFMK010000064.1:0-102503 GCA_021030975.1 Lichenothelia convexa | reverse complement strand
AAGGTGGGAGTAGTGAGGCAATTCCTAATTGGGATTGCCGAAATTTATCCGAAGGATAAATCCATTGGCTACGGTTAGGGGACTCGAGATCGGCGTTATGAGAAGCCGAGGCATGTGAGTCGCGATTGACGACTAAAGCGACCGACTATCTTACCTTAGGTGTCTAAGAATACGACGCGAACGTTCATTGGCGCGTCAATGTTCTAGAGAGCATCGGTGTCCTCGACCTGATCTAGCTGAGCCACCATTTGAGTATTGGCGTCTTCATGTAGTGACTAAGGTGGTAGCCCTATACCTATGTTTTGAGACCATTATTCTCACCACCAAAACCCGCCGCCCGAATGATACGACGCGACCGTTCATTGGCGAGTAAAACATTCTCGAGCTACAGCACGGGGTCCCTTGGCTCAATCCAGCTAGATCACGTCTTGGCGTTGGCGTTTAGACTTTACTTCATGTTTGGGCAGTGACTAAGGTAAGGGGTGGCACTATCTGTTTCGACGTCGTGTCGTCCTACCAAGGTAGGCCATTATTGTGTTTTCCATTGCTTGGCAACACGGTCGAAGCACGATACGACAATCATTTTCGTTGGCCGACCACAGACCTTGGCCACGGACGGAGATTAGTGCTGGGACTCTCGAACTTGGGATGACAATAACGTCTTGGGCCAGCGGCTCGAACAGCGTCCGGCACCGGATATCATGTCCCCGACCAAGACGCCGCGCGTCTATAAAACCTGCCATTTCCTCCTATACCGGTCGACTGCTCCACGACACGGCAGACAAGTTCGACTCGACAGACCATCTCGACAACCACAGCTCCGGTCACACGCGTCCGCGCTGCTCAACTCAGCCTTGCGCCTTCCGCAACATCTCGAGATCGACCTGAGACATCGTCATGGCCACGCTTACCTCCAGCGCCAACGCTTTTCGTCCCACCGCCGCCGGGTTCCAAAGCCCCAATTTCCCTCCGCCAAGGGGGTCCAATGACGCCGACGTCATCATCTACGGGTAAGTCGTCGTCGTCGTTCCTGGAGGATAGCTAGTGTCGAAATTGACCACCCGGGGAACCAGATATACACCGTCCATTGTCCTCGCGGCCTTGGCCATCGCCTTGTTCACGATGACTAGCGTCCTGCACCTGGTACAGGTGTTGCGTTACAGGACCTGGTCGTTCGTTCCCTTGACTTTTGCGTGCATCCTCGAGGTCTTGGGCTACATCTTCCGCAGCCTCTCTTCGCAGCAGAACCCCTATTCCATCATATGGTTCGTGCTGCAGTACTTCCTTATCGTCGTCGCCCCCGTCTTCATCTCGGCTAGCATCTACGTCTGCATCACCCAGCTCATCCGGTGGGCCGCCACCTTTGGTTACGACACCATGACCAGGCGTTGGTTGAAGCCGAGGTGGATTTCGTGGGGGTTCGTCAGCATCGACGCCGTCACCACCGTCTTGCAGATCGCCGGGGCCGCGTTGATCGGCAGCCTCGAGTCGGACGGGAAGGATCCTGCGACAGGTAACAACATCTTGTTGGCCGGTCTCTCCATCCAGACGTTCGCTTTCACCATCTTTATCGCCCTCTTGATGACATTTTGGACATCCATCGGCCGCGACGAGGCGACCAAGCTGGCCACCAAGCAGAAATCTCCGTTCATAATTGCTCTGGCTGGTGCAAGCCTCCTGGTCTACCTGCGTACCATCTTCCGGCTGGCGGAGACTGCCGAGGGCGTGTTCGGAAATGCTTCCACGCACGAGGTGTTCTTCGGCACACTGGAATTTGCGCCCGTCGTTCTCGCCGTCATTGTGCTGGCGCTCTGGCATCCCGGACGCTGGCTGCCCGCCACACGGAGAGCATCGACGGAGAAGCAAGTAGATCCGTCGCACTCGAAAGACTGGTCAAACATGTCGAACTCAGCGCAAGTGCTCAACCCTGCTGTGGCGGCGTCTCATCACGGCTGACGTCGGGCGCGGACTGGTCGACGGACAGGTCTAACGAGAAGGTCTGAGGATATTTGGGGAGGTTCGTTGTTACCAAGGCCACAGACCAGACAGCACTGGGCTTGTTTACGTGGCGTCAGGGCACGTCAGCCGGTTTGACGACGACGATGTAACCTGCGTTCCGTTGTTTTCGACCTGCGCGCGTGAGGTTCGTGGACCACGCGTCGCACGCTTCCTGGTGGCTTGTTGTCTCGTAGTGCCCGTGTCTACAGCGTCAAAACTAGATTTAGCTTAGCTTCTCTGGCTCTCCAGTATGCTGGAAGTACGATTCTGATATATAATTATTAGGTCCTCAACACAGATCCACTAGGACGATAACACATAGGAGAACAGCAACCGAGAATTTTCTACTCGATAGGCATGATTTGCTAGCATTCGAGACCTGGTCCACTGCATGATTGATTCTTCTGTGAAATCGCCATGTGTGCTCTCGTGTGAAACTCGGCTACCGAGTCAATAAAGGCCAATACACAGGAGTTAAGTGTGCTCTGCTGCAGATTAAGTGGAGATGTTCGTCCGAGGAAGCAATCGTGATCACCCAGAAAACTCCGCTGCCACCATGAATTCTAATCTTGTACACGGCACCATCCAGGCAGAAAGACGTCGAAATTGAATTGCGACCATTGTCGTCTTTCACATATACAGTTTGTATGACACTATCGGAAGTGGAAGTTTTGCAGCACAGTCTTAACCTTGACATATGAATGTGAGTTATTGACGCAGCAAATAGAGCGGTGTGGCAGTCAAGGACATATGTTGGATTGATTGGAGCCGGCCTGCTATCATGCTTCTGCTTTAGCTTACTCCCTTGCTGAAGCCTTGAAGCATTGCAGTCTTATCTCGAGTCTTGTCTGGACTTGGCCGCACGAAGACATATTATCTGCATGGCTCAATCTCGTGGTCTTACGCGAACACTTTCTTGAAAGGAACATGTAATGGTCCCGTAGCAGTCGCTTGACTCGTGGATGGTGCTGTTCTTATACATCCGTATAGCAGACTTCATGGAACTGCGGGACATTGTTGCGCTTTATACGGTTCCCGTAACGCCAGTGACGGGTCAATTATCTTTATAGTAGAAGTAGTTCTTAATTCCTACTAGTTAGTATTAATCCTTTTAGTTAGTGCTAAAAACCGCTGTAGCTTTCTTATTATTAAATTAAGGTTTTATATAACTAAAGTTAATATAAACTCCGGTAAGCGAAGCACTGACCGAATTGTATGCTCCGGCCGGGGTAGACCCAGATGTGAAACTTCTTAGATAGTAGTATTGTTTGTGTGTGTTCGTGGGGCTACTCCGCTTGCAACGAATCAGTAAAGTATAGTACGATGGGTATAATGCGCCTACAAGCGATGGATGACTGCTACTGAATGCCATGGTTCACCTAACCATTATAAACGAAATAGGCAGCGAGTAGTCATAATCTGGTGAGCACCGGAAGATGTTCGCTGATCCTCCTAAACCCTGATTCTTATCTTCTGTTTCTCTCATATTTCTTCACCCAGTGAGATTACGCAGCATCAGCCGCCTACCATGACGAGTGTTATGGACCAGTCGCTTTTCAGGTAGATACAAACCACAGGCGCGAGGCTCATGGTGCTGTCTTTCAGGAGTAGTTCCATTTGGTAGTATAGCAATTTTCATCCCGCAAGCCAAAGAGAACGAGACACAGGGCTGTCCTCAGTAATCGTAAAAGCCCTTTCCACTTTTCTTTCCCAGCCAGCCGGCATCAACCATTTTACGAAGAAGCACTGCAGGCCTGTATTTGCTGTCTCCAAACTCTTCGTAAAGAACCTTCATTATGGCGAGGCATGTGTCTATGCCAATGAAATCTGCTAATTGCAAGGGACCCATTGGCACATTGGTTCCAGTCTTCATAATGTTATCAATGTCTTCTTTCTGGCCAACGCCCGTCTCCAAACATATTATTGCCTCATTAATGTACGGCATGAGTATACGGTTCGCCAAGAACCCCGGCGAATCCGTGCTCTTTGACGCAACTTTGCCCATCTTTTCACAAAAGCCAATAGCTGCGTCTATTGTTTTCTGCGAAGTTTGTACACCTGCTATTATCTCAACTCCTTTCTGAACTGGCACGGGATTCATGAAATGCGTGCCTATGACACGAGAGGACGCAGAAAGATCCGTGGGATCTTTGGTCGTTGCGGCTGCAATCCTAGTAATCGAGATGGAGGAGGTATTCGTCCCTAATATGGCATGTGAAGGGCAAATCTGCGCTAATTGAGAGAAAATGGTGGCTTTCAGGTTCGGTATTTCCTACGCAAGCGACTTCAGAGAATCTTCCCGTTATGGAAGGTTGGTGACTTACAGGAACCGCTTCGATAACAAAGTCTACTTCGGAAAGGTCATCCAGACTTGTAGTCGTCGAAAGACGTTCGCGCGTAGCGACTGCATCGTCTTTCGATATCCGCTGCTTCGACACATCTTTGTCCAGTAACTTATCTGCAAAGCCTCAGGATCAAAGTTGTTAAGTTTCTAAACCCATCGATACGAACCTGCGAATTTCAATCCTTTGTCAATGGAAGCTTGCGAACTGTCCACCAAGGTTACCGGCACTTGTGCTCTCTGCGCGGCGACAAGAGCAATTCCAAGGCCCTATGTTCGTAGGCGTTATTGTGTATGCTAGTAGACGACCAAAGGGAGTACCTACCATTTGGCCTGCTCCGACAACACCCAACCGTCTTACTTCTGCCGCCGCTGTAGCTGGAGAGGAGCTGAAGCTGCGTGCATGTAGGAAGGAAGGGCGTGCGAATTGCCGGGCCGCAAAGGGGAGCATTGCGTCCACTACTATCCGGGATTTCATCTTGGCAGCAAGAACCTATGCATTGACGTCGCAATGCCAGGCGAACGTGCTGGGTACCTTTGTGGTTAGCAATGTGCTGCAATGCTGCAACTTTTCCAGTGAGCCCCTCCGAGTGGAAGCTCCTTGACGAACCTCGGCTGGCGGCCGGGCGCGGCATACCTTATCCACCGATCACTTAGTGTGTAAGTTATCGGCGCGTCTCGTCGCGTCTCCCGCAGAAGGGCATGTATCAGCGGTTCTGAGCCTGAACACCTTGCGCATGTCAGTCAGCCCTCGAAATGAATCTGGACGCATGGCTTCAACCGCTGATAGATCCGGAAGTTGAAGCACATGTTCAAAGCTTGGTCAATGCGGTAACTGACTGGTCTTTTTGTTCAATGGTACTTCTTCGGCTAATAACAAAATCCAGCTTGGAGGGACTGGCACCGACGATGCCGGCACCTATGTTCTCGGCGATGACGCGCTTGCATGCTTGAGGGATCTGAAGAGATGGCTGAAGCTCTTTGACAACAAAACAGACCGCTTGGATGTGTCCCGATGTCTTGCGGAAGCCAATTTGGTGAAGGGAGATCTCTTGGAGATCTTGGCGCTACTACCAGAAGATGCAAGAGAACACACGCTCAAATACAAAGTGGCGGTAGCTAGTCGTACGTGTACATTTCCGCCTCAGCAGTCTGCGAGCTGATGAGACGTAGTGGAGCTTCTGGTACATCTAACGTGGCACATACACAAGGATGACATGCACAAGACAGCGAACCATCACCAGCATATTCCGTCGCTTCAATTGGCTCAGGTTGAGTACAAGCGAGCTATACTACATCATGAAACAGCGCAAATACTCCGTACGGCAGTACGTATTGCCTTACCAGCAATCGCGCTAGACAAGAGTGAACGAAGCCCGCGTGAGAACGGCATCATCAGCCTGGTGCTACACCTTATCCGCAATGTCGCGCAAATCACGCGCCCACAGCATCTTAGCCCAGACGATAACGAAGGGGAGGTTTCCCGTTCCGCCACCATTGAAGCTTTTCACCGTCAGGACGTTCTTCCATTTTTGTTGACCATTTCGTCGAATATCGCCAAGGAATTCGAAACGGAGGATGTCATAATCCTAGAGACTCTCTTCTATCTCCTTAAAGGCATCAACGTGGAGAGGCTTTTTATGGAGAAGGAGCAAATCGTGTCATCACATGCGGCAGAGCTCAAGGGCTTGCTAAGGAAGGAGAAGGCTATGCAAGCAGGTCAGACTCGCAATGCGCCTACGAGACACGGTAGGTTTGGAACTATGCTTTGGGTGAAGCGAGATGAGGAACGAGTGACAACCATTTCCGGTCAGGAAGCATTGACCGGCCCCCAACAAAGTCTTAGCAAAATGGATAAAACTAAGCTGTGGAAGCGGCCAAGGTATCGTGGTAGGAAGACGGATGAACAAGCACCAGTGAGTATCCACAAGCCATGCGGAATGTCCTCTGACAATTGAAAGGATGAATTTGATACTAGAACACCGCTTACAGCTTCGGCGCGTAAGCACGTTCGGGCTTTCGTGGAAGAATTTCTTGACTCTTCGTTCAATCCTCTATTCACCCACATTCGGCGGGCCATTGAGCGGGAAGCGAACCGCGTCACTAAAGAGGTGCACCGGCGTCAGTACTTTTATTTGGTATCCTGGTTTCTGAAGGCAGAATGTGCTCGTCGTAGGAAGCAAAAATCGCAGTCGATGGCAGAGCAATCAAGTTCGACGGCGTCAGACGAGAGCTTTGCTCTAATAGCTAGCGTCATGAACCAGGAGACCTTCATACTTCTGAACCGATACATGCAGGAGAGCCAAGACATGAAGGACTGGCAGGACCTTAATGCAGGAATGAAATGCTTCACACAAATTGTACGTCAGCTCAGCAACAAACGTACTGCCAAATTACTGACCAGTCGTAGCTTCTAACCATTCAGGAAATGGTAGAGTCTCCAGTAGAAGATGATCAAGATATCGCTGAGAACATACAAAATCGTATATTTTATGAACAATCCACCCACGACCGGATAGTCAACATTCTTCGAAGCTATAAAGACCAAGGCTTCGGGTACTTAGATGCTTGTACTGAGTTAGTGCACGTATTCATAAGGCTCTTAGAACGGTACTCAAAGCAAAATGTCGACCTACAAGTGCGAACGCGGCGTCGTGCGCGAAAGAAACGGAAAGCCGTCCAGCAAGCCGACGCGGGTAATGCAGACCACGGAAACCAAGGTTCTGAAGCAGAAGATGAAGCTCAAGCGCAAGCGACGGTCACCGAGAGGAGATTCGACTTTACTCGATTCGTTGTCCGATTTATGTCGCAGCAATCCATTGACACTTTCGTAGCTTTTATACGATTTTACAAAGACTTCAACGACGAGCAGCTGAAAAGAGCGCACCGGTTTTTCTATCGTGTAGCTTTCAAGATGGAGAGAGCCGTTCTTCTGTTCAGGATGGACATTATCTCGCTCTTCATGGAAACGATTAAGGGATCTGCGACTCTTGATCCAGAAGGACCTATATACAAAGAGTGGGAAGAGCTGGTTCGCCAAATCTTTCGACGCGTAGTCAAGAAGATAGAGGAAACACCGGAACTCATAGTCGAAATGCTTTTCAGTAAGGTCTCAGCAACCCTGTTCTATCTCGAGCACGGATATGATAAGGAGCTGCCGACTAGGACACCGCGCGCACCTGCAGTACTCGAAGTCAAACCGGGCATGGAGATGGAGGATCAGATCGGTGTTGCAGTGTCTCTGTTACTCAACCAGAACAAAGCGGATGCTCTGAAGTGGCTTAGGGATGTACTCAGCTTCTCTTCTGCACAACGCCACAGTTGGGAAGCTGAGGCCGCAGCTAGACAAGCGGTGGCTGCGAACATTGACTTAACCGATATAGCACAGCCGTCTCCCGATCGTATCGAGGGAGTGCGCAAAGCCCCGTCGATAGGTAAATGCTTTATGCTAAGACTTATCTGAAACGTCACTAACAACTGTGTAGTAGTCAAGCCTAACAACGATGAGCGGCGGATTGCCCTCTTCAAAGATAACAAACTCCGCCTACTCATAACATTAGTTGGATTCGAGCGCTTGGGAGATGAGGACGACCCGGACGCGACATGGATTGTCCCCTCATCGTTATCCGCGTCGTCGTTAAGCAAGTCCGTCGAGCTCATCAATCGGTTTGAGTTTTCGCCGCCGACCTATGAAGAGGGTAAGTCGGCAGAGGACTTCGTCCGCAGCAAGAACGCTGCCATCAGACGGAAGGCGGCCTATGATGAGGACTCTGATTCTTCGAGTGATGACAATGATGGATTATTCCCCGCCGGTCCGTCAATCAATAGCAAATCTGCAGCATTAGAAGAGCTGAAAAGCAAAAGGCGCCGTCGCCGCAACAACCATAGTGGCGACCTTACTGAAGAGGACCGCGAACGGCTCAGAGAAGCCCGACGAAAGACTGAAAGAGAGAAGCAAAAGAGATTCAAAAGCGCTATTTTTATTAACGGCAGCGACGATGAAGATGACGAAGAGAGAGATCGGGCGTTCTTTGCGGCTGAGGAAGAGCGGAGAAGAAAGGCCGGTGCGAACATTGCTAAAGCACTCCGGGCTGCAAAGCCTGAGGGGATTCAAAGCAGGAAGAGAAAGATTTCCAAAGGAAGCAAACGTGTAAAGAAGAGGAGGAAGAGTCCAGCAGCTGAACCTGGAAGCTGGGATGAGCAGAGCGACGGTCTGCAGCCGAACAGCACGAGAGAATCTTCGGTGGCTGCGGATGTGCCTCGCTTCGCAAGCGGGGAGGAAGATGAGGATACAACCGAGACGCCCGTCTCTTCCCAGCCGCCAGCTCCGAGTGACACTGAGAACTTAGCAGAGAAGGCATTGCGCACCGCACCTAGGCTGTTATCAGAGCCGGAGAGAGATTCGGAAAGTGAAGTTGATGTGCCCCGACGGGGATCCGGAGCGAGGCAGAAGAAGATAGCGGTATCTGATGACAGCGACGAAGAAAACAATGTCCAGTTACCGAAACCTGGAAATCCAATGGTCAGGGCAGGACTCATTGTTGAGAGCGACTCGGATTGAAGGGCTTCCTGGGACTTTAGATGGGAAGAGTAATCACGACACAATACAGATACAGGAGTTGGATCCAGCCAGGCGCCATATACCCAGGGATTGTTGCAACAACACCGTTTGGTCCCATCTTTTATGTTTCTATAGCATGGTTTATGGATCGTCCATTGCATTGTCTGGTTCGGGATACCTAGAGACACAAGCGGAGGTAGCCCCGCAATAATGTACCTCGGTCGTTTTGAATCTCCCATGGCTCCGACATGAGTAATGTTCCTCGAAAATCACAACATGAGTCAGACTCAATGACATTAGATTGCCCAGGAATTTCAGATACCCTGACTGGTTTCACGTTCAGATAGGGCGGAGCCAAAGATTCTTCGAGTCTTGTTTGCGCATTGCGCCAGGCTCTTAAATATCGAGGTTAGCGAATGTCTATCCGACGTTACTGTTAGCAGGTACCGTCACGGAATTCTATATCATAGAATTGAAGTCTATCTGACAGGTATGAGAGCTTTGTCGGCTCTTTTCGCAATTATTTCACCTAGCGCGCTGATCAGGCTTTCAACATATGGTCAATCACAGCGAGAGAAACACATCAAGTGTGTCCTCTAGACAGTCACTAGCATGGATGTTGCCAGACGGAAAGACCAACAGTACCGGAAGTTGTGTGCAAATGGCGCATTTCCACCGACAATCTGCACGAGCGTTATGCAAAAGACAACTTTCCCATGCTCATGAGTGGCAGAGACTACCAAGCGGCATTCCACTATTTTCTCTGATGCTGCAAGGGATGAATCAGAGTACAAAACAGCCCCAGAATCACATGTACTGGCAACCGAGTCGCCTGGGAAGGGCTGGAATAGCGTAATGTTAACTTTCACTTTTACCTAAGCAGATAGGCAGGTAGAGCTGCGAAAGTGTTCTTTGCAAAGGTCAAAGCGCTGATAGAATGCTTAGATGAGGTCGTCATAGCAGAGATATATACCTTAATTGTTACACAAAGTAGAATGGAAATGTGCTTGTTACTGGAGTGTTCAGCCAGAGTTTCGGTGTGCCCTCGACCAATGACATCGACGCCGTGGACCCTTGCCCCACTAGCGGTCCTAGCGCTCCCCGTCCCGCGAGTGCTCCGTTAAGAAAAGTTAAGAACTGCCCCTCGTCTCACCTCTCCTTCTTCTTCCTCAGTACTATCACCCTCACAGACAACGAAGTCGCAAATATCACATATAAGTCTACAAAAATACCAGAGTATTACTAACCAACCGTCGAGAAACAATGCCTCAGGCCATCGCTGAGCTGTAAACCCACCACTGGGGGACATGCGGCTCCTGCATGTCCTCCAGTGCTAGGCTCACCGAGAATTTCGAATACTCTTCACGACGGTATAACTTCTTCGACTGCGAGAAGCGCTATCGCCTCCAGTCGATACGGCCTGAGACATAGTATCATTGGGCCTCAATTTATAACGAATATAGAACTTACGGCTCAGAAACCCGTGCGCTCAACGACGTCCTGTGACCGGCTCCCTAGACTCGATCAGTTCACATTAGAATCATTGCTTCTCGAACCATCAAGCTTTGCAAGCCTAAAATTAACTTGACCATATCTTTCCACCAGGAACACCGCAACCAAGTCACACTCACTCCTACGGCGTACATCGACACTTCGAACCCCTCAATTCACCCAACCTTCACTATTTTTCCTCTCGCCCAGTAATCTCACAATGTCTCGAGACGGGCACGCAACAACCCCTCAGTTGTCCTCCAGGGCGACCTCCCGTACAGCGCATGCACCAGCATCGTCGCCTTTGCTACAATCTGATTTCGGCGGTCACAACATGGAGCGTTTACATGGCAAGAACGCGAACTCGCACAAGGACAAAAGAATAGAGAGCTCGTGCCGAGCTACACTTCCGAAATCGTCGAGTCAAGCCAGCAGCGGTAACTTGGGTCGGACGTCATCTGAAGAGGACGAGGGAGAAGAAGCTGCATCTGGCGATGAGGAAGACGATGACGACGACGATGAAGAGGCGGAATACATTGCCCCGTTCGGCGGTCCGACCAGAAAGCTCAAAGGCATCAAAGAAACGGAGATCATGGAGAAGTCTTCAGGTTTGAAGCCAGCTGTGAGCCGGACGGGGCTTGGAGAATGCAAGGATACCTTGTATGTAAGCAGTGGAGTCAAAAGGCGTCGTGGGCATTCGCCAGGCACCTCTGACTATGGTGAGCAAGATGATCACGATGGCAGCGCTGCGGATGGAGATCGGCACCTTAGGAAGAGAATACTGATTGATCGAAACGCATCCCTTACGACATCCGATGTGTTTTCGGATGACGATGACGATGACTATGCCGCTGTTGATCTGATTAGCGATTCGGAAGGAGATGAGCCAGACATGGAAAGGCTAGAAGAAACAATGATCATAGATGAAGAAGAGGGGTTCTTTGGCAGGAGAAAATCGAGCTTCTCCAGCGTGGGCAGTGGCGCCGCCGCGAAGGATCTGGTGCAAGGACTCATATTTGGTGATATGACTCACTACGAGTATAGTATTTGCGGCAACGAGACCGGCCTTGAGCCAGAAAGGCCGGCAACGCCCCGCATTGAAACGACGCCTGCTAAAGGACGCCAGAATTTGACCAGAAGAGTGCGTTTTGAAGATGAGATCATTGGGTCTAGCAGTACTACCTCCGAGGATTCCGATTTGCGGAGTGACTTATTTCCTGATATCTACGTTCACAATAGCTCAGTTGGGCTTGCGTGGGAGAATGGTGAGGAAGCTGGCTCTGTTGAAAATTCTGGCAGTGACAGCGGGGAGTCATACTGGGACTTGAAGAGCGGTGAGCTTGATCAAGCTGGGTTTGAAGAGGACGTCCACGTCGACTCCGATTATTCAGATGGCAGCAGCAGCGATCAATGTATGCTTGCCGATCAGTGCTTGGCTCACTCTTGATTTACTAACACGCATGGCAGCCGAAGACGGCGATACTACCGATGATGATGTACCCGTCCCAGCTACCATCAGCAGGCCTAGCGCTCTATTAACTCGGCAGTTGTCTTCTGAAGCTATTGGGCAAAAGGCAAGCTCAAGAGGTGACCAGCAGCGGTCCATGCCCCCACCCCGTAGGAAAGGTCCAGTCATGGGCTCATGGGCTATCGATCGCAGTGAAGCCGTTGCTGTCATCGATAACACTGGCAAGCGCATGGTACTCATCCCAGCACGCACTCCTCGAGGAAGAAATCCGAGTCACCTTTGGGGTAATGGCAGCATAAGCAGCAATAGCAGCATTTCCCAGAGCAGCCCTCAAACCTCTTTCTGTAACCTCGCAAGGACAGATAGTGAATTGAGTCACGGTTCACAGAACCTCGTCGATCCAATGGACGTCTTGACAAGCGGCGTCTTCCGTACTGCATCCGGCAATGAGCTCTTCATTGGCAGTCAGTTGTTCGAGGCGCAAGAGGCGTTCTATTCTGTGGACTACACGAACAGGAGTAATGCCATAGACATGGGACTTGAAGATGTAGAAGATGAAGAAGACTCTGATGGCGAGGGAATGTTGAACATCGAAGATTTTATCGACTTTGGCGATAATACTTCTGATAGCGAAGATGAGTGTGAGCATCATGAAGAAGCTCCAGCGGCAAGCGGCTCTGGACGACCGGCTACCTCCACTGTTACAGGGACAACTCCAACATGTACGAGCGCTCCTGGAAATGCGAAGATGGCACACATGCTCGGTCATCTCGGTCGAGGCAATGTCACTGCATTTCGCCGGCACCAGAATAACTACCGCCGCGCTTCCGCCTTGCCTCAGAACCCAGCCATGCGGGCTTCAATCATGGAGAGTAATGCTCTACAGGCCGGGAGAGGCATCGCTGCAAACTCACCTATCACGCCACCTCGCAAGAGGAAATTGAGCAAAGATGCTGTGCCTAGCAGCGCCATCTCACGTAATGTGCGGCAACGGACTTTGAAGAACATCTCATAAGCTACAATCTCTGAATGACCGGACTTAACGCCCCACTCCCACAACGTCTCAAAATGTTGACCTTGTGTCCCGCAAATGCATAACGATTCACGAATAGACGGCCATTCAGTATACCTGTTTCGCCACCCCAAAAGTTCGATCCCTAGCACTCGAACATTCACAGCAGTTCTTTTCCTTTCCTTTCGGCAAAGAGACACGTTTCGGCGTTCGCGGTTCGTTCGGGTTCTCATTTCCACATATACCACTCGTTAGGGCTCGCCCATAGAGGCGTTGGGCGCCTTTTTAGACTTGTTTTCGGTCATAGCGCGCTCCTTCGATGTCTCGGATAGCTGTTTATTTTCAAGATACCATCTGCAAAAGTTTGAGTATTTTCATTTCGGAGTTTCTCGGGGTCTCATTCAATGTTTGCGTATGACTTGAGGATATATAGAGGTATTGTGGAAACTGCTCAGGGATCTGGATGGACTTTCTTCTAGGCGCGTGGATAGCGTAGGAGTGAGTAGACTAGGTCTTTGGGAGCAATGGATAGTGTTTTCATTGTGATATGTGCTGGTGCAACACTGATACCGTGTGTCTCATCGAATTGATGTGGTCCCTTCAACCTTTGTTGCGAAACACCAAACTCTTCCACCCCTATCCTCGTGCCAAACGCACACGAATTTCAACACAAGTCAGGTCGTCGCTTGCTAATGAAACCCTATACTAGTGGACAAGCACAAGCACGTCTGTGCGTAGTTCAGTAATATGCAAACTAGCTGGTCCTTCGCGCCACTGACACCACTGTCCTTCCATCACAGTAATTCGTACTTTAGGCCCCGCCAAAATTCCCTAGACATTGGTACGGGCGTTCCGAAACAGTCACAAGATGCCTTCCAGCAGCTAGCTGCCTACCTTGAGATTGGGCAAATGAGATCGTTAATGGAATCAATGAAGATGAACCCTGGCGTTGATTTTCTTGTTACTGCATAAAGTCATTCCTAGTACACCCGCTGCCGGGGGGTATTCCACTTCGCCGCTGTTGCTTTGGACGAATAAGAGAAGCTAGACCCCCTTCCTCTTTCTCGCATGCGCTCAGCATTATTAATGGGACATGCAGAAATCCGCATGAGAAGAGGAGGGATGGGATAGGCATGTCGGACTTCAAGCGCTCCAGCTCTAACTCTACGCAGGCCTTCCTTGTAAAAGATTCACTCAAGGGCCCAGTATAAAGCCGGGAACATGGAGTAGGGGGCAGATGCCATGCGGTATCCACATAGGTAAGGATCCCGCGCCCCTGTACGGACTATCAATGGCGGGATATATACATATAGACCGGCTCGAGCAGCTTGTTTTTCCCTTCAAACAGTCTGGAAGGGTGACAGAAAGATCCGTTCGGCACCCAGTTTGATTCTCTGTGCATAGATCCTGGTAGAATTTATCGGCCCCAACCACGACCCTAAAACTTGAAACAGTGTTGCTGCAGTTGAACGACGATGGTGATGAACAACCGTCCTACTGATGAGGATATTCGTCATCACAAGAGCACATAGCTATTCATCACCGGCTATGACAGCTGATGAGTGCCCTGTCTTCATCATTTTCATTTTATTCTGCTGTTTGAAAGCACCCTTTCCCTTTCAAAGTAGGAGTCTGGCTTCGTTCTATATCCAACGACGGCAAGCAGGAGATTGAGGCGGCTCATCGGATCCGGAGCGAACGAAGCTAGGTATCTCTTACTCGTTCCTGATACTAGGTAGTACTTATACGAGATCATTAGTGTGCTCTATGACTATTTTGTTCTCTTTGTTAGCCTATCTAGCTAGCGCACTTACTAGAAGTGCGAAGATTTCGGATAATCCTTCACGAAGCGGTAACGGAGCAGCGTACACGTAGCCTTTTCCGAAAGAGCTAATTTTCTTTCTCGAGTTTTACTCAAGCGAAGACTACCTTGAGAACTTCGTGTTAATCCCTAAGATCCAAAGTGCAGCTGTCGGCAACAGCGCTCTCGCCGCCCTTTCCTCCCTCACCGCTCGCCCTTATAAGAATACCTCATATCCGCACTACGAGATAGACGTCAGTCGAGAAAATCCACGCCAGCTGAGCACGTCGGAAGTAGTCATGCATTCCTCGCGGAAAGACTTTATGGAGTTGAATCGAATACTACAACCTTGGCTGACGGGTAAAGTTGAAAGCCTAGAGTGGTGATGAGTGTCGGATGATGCTGATGATGTATATCGTTGGAAAGACATTGATGTTCACTACCATTTATAGTTTTCAGGAGTATATTGCCATCGTCGTCATCATCACCTGTGTTTTCATGCTAATTGCTCATCTAGTGGTCGTGATAAAACGCTGACAAACGCAATGGTATCCTCATTGGGGCTTTGGTCTCTCTGCTTCCCATCTTCTTTGTTTTCAGTCAAGAATGGGTACCGCTACTCCTCGACCGATCCGTTATTGACCTCTTTGATATGGGCAATAGAGAGGATTGTCACATGTGTCTCCGGACTGGAGTAATTGATCTTCTTGTGCTTGGTTACTGACCTTTTAACATCCTCATGGACTATACGCCTGCAGAATGTGAAGAAGTTCTAGAAGTGTGTCAGAACTTGATTTATTTTACTCTTGATTTGAGTTTCATAGGTTGCAAGCTGCTGAGGATGTCTGCGTTTTACTACAACCACATTGAGAGTCCGTAATGGAGTGTTGAATCATTGTTTGAACATCTAAATGAGTATGAGGAGACCGTTGCCAGTGCACGTGTTTGATTATGCCATGTTTTTAACAAGGCGTGAAACAAGACTAATAAGCTGTATTACAAACAAAATACCTGAGCTTCTCGCTTCAGAATCAGACGCGCACAACGACAATGAAAAGAATGGGGTATCCACGCATTTCTACTCCAACCCTAACCCATCAATGACCCGGACGCTGTGCGATCATTCACTCAATGTCGATACACATACAGTCAAGAGCCAACCTGCACCTTACGCATGTATAGCCTGCTGCACCTTCGGATAAACCTGCACCATTCTCGCATAAAGATCCGGATGCTCCCTCATCAAAATCTCCGGGTCCCAGGCCGCAGCCACGAAAATAGTATCGATACCGCTAGCTATGGGCGTAGTGAAGATGTTGCAAATCTGCAGACCAATGAGGAACGCGAACGCGACAACAACAGGAGTATATTCGCCGCCCTGGTTGTAAGCTGGCTTGGTGAAGACGAGGTAGAGGTAGGCCAGGAGGGCGCAGGTGTAGGCTACGAATGTCGCGCCCATGGTGAGGACGGGGCCGATGAGGCAATCGTTGATAAGGCCATCGATACCGCGATCCTTGATTAACCTGTCTCGAATGGTGAGCACTGTAGCGAGATGTCAAGTATAGCACACTTACCTCCACGTATCCTTCGCAGCCGGAATGTATGCCTTGCCGTACAACGCAATGTAAGAGAACGCCCAACGGTTGAGCCACTGCACAGCCCAGTCCAAGATGCTGATGAGGCATTGCAAGACGCATAAAGCGATGGCCGCGACGGCATTTCCTTGACCAGCTTCATTTTGCTGCGCCATGCTGCACGCTTGCCTTAGCATATTGATGATGGCGACGACCAAGCTGCCGAAAGCTATGCTGCCGTAACTGTACGTCAGGGCACGCCTCAAAGCGCCGCGCGTTGCACCTTTGGGAAAGTTGTTCTTGCAAAAGTACCAGGAGCCGTAGACGCCGGAGATGACGACGTGGATGGTGTTCTTGATCCATTCGCTAATCCAGTACGCCGCGAAAGTGATGAAGACAATGAGTCCGATGACCTTGGCGCTCGAGCACCCTCCTGCTCCGGTGCTGCATGCTGGGTTATTGCCGACCTGGTATTTGACATAGACTGCAACCAGTGTGACGGAGAACCAGGCTCCGAAAGCGGTGGCGATGAGACCTCCGATGAAGCTGACCATGTATACGTGACCGTACTTCTTCGCGACGTCAATGCTCGTTTGTAACATCAGCACGCTGAAGGGTATGCGCGGGATCCACGAGATGAAGAAGACGAGGGTAAGGACGGCGAAGATTAGAAACACAATGCCACCAGAGTAATAGTGCCGAATGAGCATGTAGATCGCCGTTGCGAAGCCCAGTATGATGTTGATGATGCCAGTTATCCAGATGAATTGTTTCGTGAAGATGCGCGCGAGCAACATGTAAACGTAGGAAAGGATCAAAGCGGACGCTAATACGAAGGCAAACAGGACGATAGTATTGGTGTCAAGACCGAAGGTGTTGCTGCCGCCGTAGATGCCGCCGCCATTGAAGCCTTTTGTCGCAGCGTAGCCTTGAATTGCGATGCCAGACACGGCGGTGAAGCCGCAGAAAACCGCGAAGAGCTGCGATGATAGTCAGCACGTTGGCGTAACTAGAACAGAGATTTCGCGACGGCATTATCAAAGCCATGGTTTTCTCCTCACTCACCAGTATACCCGCCCACAGGTCATTCCATTTCGGCTTCTGTATAGGAAATGCCTCTTGAAACTGAAGATTTGGTTTCTCGCCGCTGAAGTTCTGGTTGTAGCCCGGCGCTGCAGGCATCCCTCCTTGAGCTTGTCCACCATACTGATTTGGCGCCGGAGGAGGGTACTGAGGATACTGCTGCGGAGGTGCTTCATACTTCATTTGTTCTTGTTGCGAGCCTCCACCATAGTAATCTGCAGCTTCGCCATGTCCTTGTTGCGCAGCCATGATGGTCGTGCGATGACAAGGTAGAAGTAGGGCTTCGATACCCAATTGATTGAGGTTAGGTGACTACAGGCGCATTGATACTCTCAGCGATATGTTTGAAGATATCTGATGTGGCTGTAACGCTGTTTTTGTGTGTATGAGGCTTGGCTGTTGAACTAGGATTTCATCACCTCAGTTTCTCATTTGGCAGGTTGACGTCGGAGGCGTCCTGCCATCTCCCCTGCACCTTCAGCTGTCCCAGGTAAACAACGCCACACAAACAACCCGGCTGGGCCCAACAGCCACCCCAGGAAGCAAGCCGCACCGAGCCACACCGAGCCACAGCTGATGGTACTCCATACGTTAAGGACCTCATCGGTACCATTTGGTGCGGACTGGCAACGATTTAAACTGTCTTTACTTGTTCCGGGAAGCGATAGTCCACTCTGCGATTGATGGAAAAGATCTGGAATGGAGCTCGAAGCCTGGCATGGACTATCTAGTCGAGATGGAAGCGCGCAAATACCACCGCTCTTGCTACTTTCCATGAGCCATGTACTGGCCGATTGGGCCTCCCCAAGTATATGCACAAGCTAGACAAAAGCTCTACGGGAGTGCGACTACGGACGACAGCGAGGCAGATTTCGAAGACGAGGACGAAGATGCGGTAGTTACGGAACATTCACCCTCGACCCAAGACCGTCATAGGGGATTTGAGGACAAGGACAAGGGAAAAGCTTATGCTCCTTACACGGTTAAGGAAGTCGAGAGCAACAATAATGAAGAGCTAGGGAATTCACTCGAACCCAACGGGGCGCATAGCGAAGAGAAGCAGGATCTTGATGCTATCATTGATATACAAATATCACGGAATGGACACATCTTCGCAACCATTACCACTACCAGCATAACAATTTGGCAAACTAAGGTGAATGAAGTGATTCGTCTCTGGCAGATCCAATCTGATTACGTCGTCGTAGCCAATAGCCGTGCTAGCCTCCGTTGTTCGGTCTCAAAGGTCGATTGAAAGCTATGGTCCCAACGTAGCCCTACTTTTGAGACCCGACTCTACCATTCTCGCCGTCCAGACTTCCAATGGTTTTCTCATCACTTACACACTCGCGTTCAATCCAAACCGGAGAGTTTGTATGCCGCGTTTCGGTGCCCGTGCGTCTGCACACTCAAGACGTTCTAGTACAACTGGGTCTTCTCATCAAGGGCTAAGCCATGGCATTGAAGAGGAAGCCGTGACAGAAGGGCTTCTGGACGTTAGCCTTCACTTTCGCGTGGCGATTCGGATCAAAGCAGGAATCACCAGGGCACTGGCATTGGAGGATGAGCTCATCGTAGCGACGAAGAAGCCTGCCGCCATGCAGTGCATCCGCTGGGTACCAGATGATGAGGGCCCTCAAACACGTACAGAGGTCTTGAAGCGTATGGAATGGATGTCCCAGTCGGATATGATTCTTGACATGGTCTATGACAGGCCTATGAATCTGTTCGTATGGCTTACTGAAGCTGGAAGAGCATATGCTGTACAGCGCCGAACCGGGTCGTTACCTGACCTACACAATCCGAATAGCCTCTTCAAAGGATACAACTTCCATGATCCCGAAGATGACGCAAACCTCGCGAAGAAAGCTGCTGTGAATGCTAGATTTTCCCTCATTGCCTTAGGTGTTGCAGATGGGCAGATCGCCGTCTACACCGCGAAAGACTACTCGGGTCACATTCCGCTTTCGTATACGCTAACAGTTCCAACTTCCTCCCGAACTGTAGGCGATATTACTTTCCTTGCCTGGTCTCCTGATGGATACTGGTTATTCGCTGGATACGAGAATGGCTGGGCTAGCTGGAGCGTCTACGGCAAAGCTGGCGCAAGCAGCTTCGGAGCCGAGAATAGTTCTTTGAGAGGAAACGACGAAAGTTGGCTCATAGGCGTGGCCCTTGGGACTTGGATCAGCGGAGGCTCCGAGGTCCTACTCGTTGGCCACAACGACGACCGTATCTGGCTCGTGGAATGGGCTCGTAGCGCCGTCACTGGCTGCTACTCACCTGCCAATATCTCCAGATCTCTGCTACAGACCAATTCAGGTTTTGTCCTATATCGCGGCCACGACGTTCCGGACTTGATGGCTGTTTCTAGTGAGTCAGCTTTGTGGCAAAACATACAATGTCCTCAGCGTTATGTAAACAGTCAATGGCCTTTACGGAGCGCAGTCATCTCGCGGGACGGCAGGTATGTCGCCATAGCTGGCAGGCGAGGTCTGGCTCACTACAGTGTAAAGAGTGGAAGATGGAAGACTTTCGGCGACACCTTCGTAGAGAACGAGTTCGCCGTACGTGGAGGTATGGCTTGGCATCAGCATATTTTGATCGCCGCTGTTGAGGCTAGCGACTCCTTTGAGGTAGGTTCCGCTCCCGAGATTGTAACGCAAATACTAAACAGCCTCCAGCTGAGGCTTTATTCAAGAGAGTCGTCTTTGGACCACGGCACAGCAATGCACACAGAGCGCATGGCGGCGCCGGTGGTACTTCTTGGTCAATCCGGCGATGACTCCTTACTTGTATACACGTACGAAAACATTCTCTATCACTACATAGTGACAGTGGCCGACAGCTCCGTGAAGCTGATCCAAGTTGGTCAAATCGCTTTTCATGGAATCATCAGAGCTCCAGCTCGTGTAAGAGCCGTGAGCTGGGTCCTCCCAGAATACCAGCTTCGTGCGTAGTTCGTCAATTCGTTACGATGCATCAGCTGATAGGGCGAACAGGAGATGGAGATCCGTCGCAAGACGTCGCAGTGGCCAGCGTCTTGTTTCTCGTCGACGCGAATCTTGTGCTGTTACAGCCCGCTACGAATGAGGATGGTGAATTGAAATACGACATGCGAGTAATCGCCCACGGCGTCGAGTACTTCCTGCTGATGCGTGATCAACAATCCGTCAAGCCAGCTCCTACTATTGGCTTAAGTTCTCTGAATCCGGATGGACACCTCCCGGTCGATGGTGATAACGAAAACGGCCTTCGAGACTCTCTGTGGTATTTCGATGGAAATCATATGCAGGTCTGGCCCGATATACAGGACGTCTTGAACTCTTCTCTCGTTGAGCACGGTAAGGGGATACCATCTCCAGTCAAGATACCTCTAGACTTTTATCCTATTTCGATTTTACTGGACAAAGGCATCATACTGGGCCTGGAGTCTGAGCTAGTCCAGCGAAAAGATTTTGATTATGCTATGTTTCGTTTCGCAACAAGGGTATGTAAACCATCGTTTGAACCGAGAACAAGAAGGGACTAATGATTACCACAAGACACACCTCTTCCTTCCGCCGGTTCTCCGCCACTACCTCTCCGAGTATAACTCACCCGCCGCCTTACACCTCTCTCACCATTACGAACACCTTCCTTACTTCCGCCATGCGCTTGAGATTCTCCTCCACAACGTCCTCGACGAAGAGGTCGAAGCTCAACCGCCTCCAGAGACCGCACTTCTCCCTGTAGTCCTCTCATTCATATCCTCCTTCCCTTCCTACCTCGCCATCATCGTCCAATGCACCCGTAAAACCGAAATCCGCTCCTGGCGAACGCTCTTCGCGCATCTGCCACCGCCTCAGCAACTCTTCGAAGAATCGTTGCAGAGCGGAGATCTAAAGACTGCAGGGGGCTACCTGCTGGTTCTTCATGCGTTCGAGGAGGCTAATGAGGAGACGAGTTCAAGAGAGAGTATCAGGTTACTGAGGAGGGCGAGGAAGGTAGGGGATTGGGAACTGTGTAAGGAAGTGGCCAGGTTCTTGATGGCGCTGGATGAGAGTGGAGGGATGCTGAGGGAGGCTTTAGAGGGGATGCAGGCGGATGGCAGTCCTATGGAGACGAGGGTTCGTGGTAGGGTACTTGGTACTAACGATGAAGGACTTCACAGATCCGTTGGCGCGGAAAACGCTGACGATACTGGGCTGGTGTTTATGGGACGAGCGGGCGTCGGGAATGGAGATACTGTTGATTATGAAGGAGACAGTGGAGTACAGAGTCCCGAGGACTACTTTTCGACTCCTGTGGAATGAGTTGAGTGTTTGCTTGTATGCTATGATAAATGGCATGGCTGAGCTGCCAGCTCGCCGCATCAGGTGATAACCGTGGACCGTTTGTGCCGTTTCAGTCAAAACCATCGTTTGATGCCATCGCCAACGCCGAATGCTCGCGCTCGCGCTGGCTAATCCATCATCAAACCCGCTCAATGTTCGCCGCCAGAATCTGTTAACATATCATCCCACCTCGACTCGCCACACCGTCCCATCATCTCCAACACAAATACTCAGCCTATGGTAATCCGACACAATAATCAGCTCGCCGTCCGTACTTTTCTCAAATACAGTTTCTGATGTGCTCTGCAATGCTTCCAAACATGGGGGATTCCCGAATGCTTGGAACGTACCTTCTAGCATCATATTCCCGAGTATAACCTTCGTTTGGCACCTCAATTCTATGGTTGAGCGGAAGATCCTTCTTGGCAAAGGTCTGAATGAAAGAATGTCAGCGAGCGGAGCTCTTCCCTTTCTCTCTCGCATCAAGGAGCTCGATCGGCGAACAGCAGCACCGAAGAGAAAAGGGCAAGAGGGAATGTAGCGTACAGTGTCATCTGCCCCATCACCTATCTTCTTTCCGATGAGCTTGTCCTTCCATTCTGATTCTGATAGCTCCAGTGATTTTGCCTTCTTTGACTTCTCCTTTTTCTTGAACTGGTCACTTCTGGGCATTTTGGCGTCTGGTACAACCTGGGAAAGAGTTTTGGCGATACTGTTGCTAGACGTTTGAAGTTGTTTCTGATTTAGTCGGGCATTTCCAAATTGCTGGATCCTAGCATAGGATAAGGGAGTCGGTTGGACGATGTCTGAATGATGGAGGTTGAGCCAAGCAGACAAGTGATTTTATAATCTAGGCAATGAGGCTGTCATTCACTTTCACTCCTAAATCTGACTCATACAAACGGAAGGTGAAACCAGTGACGTCGTGACTGCCTGGTTTGTACCATATAAAGTTGTTTGTTGTCACCCGCGCCTTCTCTTCGACACGCTCTCACTTCCTTTGCGACGCTCCATTCTCGTCGATGGCATGCTAGGTACAGCGTCTTATCCGTGTCGATTACATCAAGAACGAACGTTAATGCCGAATCTTGGTACATGCGTCCAGGTATGTTGTTCGTACATCGCAGAGAGACAGTCAGCTTCCACCCCGAGATCTCCGGGGACAGTCGCGCTCATCACGGGTACAGCCAAGTTGGTTTACTGCCATTGCACCCAGCAGTTTGTTTCCATAACGCGTTTCAACAGACAAATCCAACGCATTGACAACGCCACTCTCGTCTTCAACTCAATTTGCCACTGCGTCACCTAGCTTTACGGAGGCCGCCATGTCACCTAGCAACAGCGAGTCCAGTCTCGTTGCACCTTCGCCCATCTCACAACCTGAAGAAGATATGCAAGCAAGGACACTCTGCAAACCAGCGGAGCAGTCTAATCAGGTAAGCATGTTTCTACCTTGGGTTACTTTCACCACAACCCGACTGATACCGTTCGCAGGCCCAAGATGAACACGTTGATGAGCCTGTCAACACACTACGCGAGCTGGGTGTTTTTCCGTTTCTGAAGTTACCGGCCGAGCTCCGTAACATGGTCTATCGTGAGGCATTCGGCGATGGCCATGAAAAACTCTGCAGCACTGTGCTCGAGGTGAAAGGGACTTCGTGGCGTGGCAAAAAGCCGTACCGGATTGACACCATCAACACAGGACCTAGACATTGGCGCCATAACATTGGTCTACTCCGGGTGAACAAGCAAATCTACCAGGAAGCACACCCAGTCATGTTTTCGGCAAACACCTTCAACATTGTCGGCTTCAAGGACCTTCGATTCGCCCTAGAACTGATCACGGCCGTCGGACGCAGAAACATACGTAAGCTGGAGTTCTATTGGGAGCAAAGCAACCATAAGCGTGCTTGGACGGAAGTCGAGAAAGCCTTCTCCCTCTTGGGCGAATGCACAAACCTGCGAAGCCTGACCATCGATGTCTGCGATGATAGACACACGGCCGGGGTTACTTCATTGATACTGAAGCTCCAGAAGCTTTTGCCGAGGGTCAAGGGATTGAATCTTGTTTGGCTGTTGGTTACGGTGTATGAATTCGAAGGAGTCCATTCTTCCAGCGAAGAAGAGACTTTGATGTCACTGTTCGGTCAGTTGCTCGGTCCGAATGGAACGTTGGAGCTTCAGTGCTTCTGACGGATTTCATGAAGTTGAAATGAGTCTGCATTCTTCTGAGGGATTGATGGTGCAGAGCCCAAAGAATCACTGCTTCACGGCTGTCGGATAAGTGGGACACGTCGGTGTTGATATAAGCCTTGATGCGTCTTAGAGTTATGGTTTCTCTCTAGTCCAGGAAGTATCTCTGCAGATATTCCCCGTATTATGAATGACACAACGATCGTCTAGATAAAGCCCAAACCGCTTCTCATGCACATGCAAACCCGCTGCGTAAAGTACTCGCACCCTGGAGTTCAGAGTAGGAAATCGAAGGGTCGGCTTGATAGAACTCGGAAGCATGACGCCTATCCATGCGTAATCTTATGCACCGTCCCATCATCACCAACGTGAATGTTCATCCTGTTCGTCCCAACATACACAAATCAGTCATTGCTGCTTTCGGCTTCACTAACGACGTTTCATTGCCCACAGGGCAACAAAATCTGATCTCTGCTTCTTACGTGCAAAACATCCGGGAGCAGTCACGGCAAACGTACCTATCAGGATTGTGGTCCATCGTCATCATGCTATCCTTACCCACGACCCTGTGCGCCGTTGGTAGGTCTTTCTTTGCGAACGTCTAAACTCAAAAGCTAATCAGCGTCCCATTCTTTTCACTTTTGCCCGGTCTTACTATAGTCTCTGACGGCATCTTGCAATGATATCATCCACAGCGAGAACAGCAAATGGAAAAAGAAAAACGTACAGTGTTATCAGACACATCGCCTATCTTCTTCCCTAGCAGCTTGTTCTGCCATTCAGACGCCTTGTCGTTGCTGCCGCCCATGTTGGAGTTGATGCCTGGTACGACGAGGGGCATTGTGTTCTATTCTGGCGAGCTTGTTGAAGGGGATACGGATTATTTATCAGTTTGATTCGAAAATGTAGGGTTGGAATCGGAGAATTAAGGGCGATAGAAGGTGAGGTTTGAGTGTGCAAACACTGCTAAGATGCTGCCTTGTCGGGAGACGTTGTAGGCGCGGAGGTAAACCCGTTTGTAGCCGCTGTTAAAGTGGAAGGGACAAATGACGTCACCGCGGTTCGAACAAGGAGCTCAAAGTCCCCCGCCAAGGTCACGAGGACTCTGAGTCGCCCTGAAAGATTAAGCACGCCAAGTTCACCATATTTACAAACCTCACCGCTCTAAAATATCCATGATTGATATCTCACGTACCCACAATAGGCAGCGCAAGGACTTTCTGAGCTAAGGCCGCGAAAAACCTGCAAGCTTCCACCGATCCTCCTTCTCTTCGCCTCACTTCCCAAACCCGCACAAGTCACCATTTCTATAGGCGTTTCAAATGCGCGTGTCTCGGACTTCCATCGCCGACTGGGAGACCGCTAGGAACCGGTTTCTCAGGGTTGTAAGGGGGCCTTTATCCGCAGTCGCTAGGCATTTCAGCTTTGTACACCGCCTGGATCTAGGCCAGGTCGCATTCATGGAAATAATCTCCTGAGCTCGTTAAGAATGACCAGTGCGAGGCGGCAGCAGCAGCTGGCTACAGTGCTTCTGCCCTTTCGGAAGATGGTTGACCAAGAATGAAAGGCCCAAGTAAAAGGATAGACTTGACCCGCCCGTTACTGAGGACAGCGTGGAAAGTGATAGAGCCAACTTAGATGCATTGAGGACATCATGTTTCAAGCGATTGATTCATCGAATTATTTACGGCAATCTTTGGAACAGCGTTTTTGCAGATAGCGCCCAGAGGATATCCCGCGTAAGGAAGACATGGTATACACAAGGTAGCCACAAGCAACGACTTTCTAAGGCCCAAAGAAGAAAGAAAAGGCAGTCATATCACATCATAGTCCCTTCTCCTCATCGTGCATGCGCTCCGGACTGCTTCCGCTTCCTTGTAAACTCTCAAGCGGTATGACAGAGTATCTTCGATTCTCCCCAACATGTCCAGCAGTTCCGGCGTCGTATTCTGGCGTGCCCGGCACCTCACCAGCCAGCTGCTCTAACGTCTTCCTTTTCGTCTCAGGTATCAGGAGCGTAGTGAAGCATCCCAAAAGCATGAACAGCGCATAGATCTCCATGACGTGGGGCAACCATGGTGAGTCGGTGCTTCCAGGTGCTGCACCACGCGTGCGGAGCGGTCCGATGAGGACTTGTGCGATGATGGCGCCGACCTTGCCTGATGCGGCTGAAATACCGTGGGATGTGGAGCGGTAGCGCGTCGGGAAGCATTCGCCGGGCACGATGAACGTTGTGGCGTTCGGACCGAAGTTGAAGAAGAACTGCGAGAGGATGTAGCAGGCGAGGAGTCCCTTGGTGCCGATGACGTGGTAGCCGAACCCGATGAGGCAGAAGAAGAATGTGAGGAGGATGAAACCCATGAGCTGAATGGGCTTACGGCCGATGGTGTCGACTGTAGCGACGGTAACCCAGTATCCAGGGATGGCACCGGCGCAGATGAGGATCAAGTTGCCGACAGCGTTGTTGTAGAACGTCTCATACATGTTGTGTCCCGTTGTATAACCGATTTGCTTAAGGATGATGGAATTGTTGAGGCCTAGACCGTAGAAGGCAACGTCCAAGAAGAACCAGGATCCCGCCGTGCCCAGGAGGACCTTGCCATGCTTCCATTGCCCGTAGTGTCCGAAGAAGTCGCCCCAGCTAGCCTTTGGCGTCACGAGCCGCGGTGCAGATTCAGCCATGGCCTGACTACGAACCATCTCGTCGGGCTTGCCCTCAGCAGTGCCCGCTTTGTAGGCTTTTACGTCTGAGCCTGCTTGGACGACGTCACGAGCCACGTCGAAGGTGTAACGAGGGGTTTCCGGAATGGTTAGGCGGTAGTAGAGGGCGATACAGCCGGGTACGCAGCCGAATCCGATGACGACACGCCACATCTTGTCCACTGCAAGTCCGCAGACGCCGCCGCACTTTGCGGCTGTGGTGGCCGTTTGGAGAGACTCTTTGAAGCCAGCGGTTACAATGAGAGTGACGATAGCAGCAGCGAATTGGCCAAGACCTTGCATGGCGAAGACTGAGCCCATCATGGCGCCTCTCCACTTGGTCGTGGCGAATCTGGTTTAGCATTAGTCGCCCTTGTTTCAGATGTATCGCATGTGCAGTTGCTGGACTTACTCAGATGTAATGATCGACGAAAGCGGGTAGTCTCCACCAATACCAATCCCCATCATAACACGCCAGAAGACAAGCAAGCCCACGATGGACATGGCAGGGGACGGGGCCGCAAGAGATTGCGCAAGGGTAGCGAAGATGATGAGGATGAGTTCCAGTCCATACATCTTCTTGCGTCCAACAACATCTGCGAGATATCCGAAGCCCAGCTGACCAATAACGGTACCAGCAGACGTAGCGACCTTGATGGCTGTATCTGCACTCGCGGGAATCGTGCCAGGCTTCGTGTGGGCATTTTGCCAGAAAACAACACCGAGCATGGCTGAGGCCAAGTTAATGGCAAATAGGTCGTATGCATCTGTGAAGAAGCCTACGCCTGCCACGCAGATGGCTCGAACGTGGTACCATCCGAACGGGGCTTTGTCTATTTCCGCCAAAGCGAGACGACGGCGTTCATTGGGATCTTCGATGTGGGCGTAGTCATTGTGAAAGTTGTGAAAGGCGGCATTACCGCCAGACGTGTGTTGAACCATGGTGCGCAAGCAAACGACGAAACTCGGCTTGTACAAGTCTCGATGGTAGGTAGACTCTGGGTCAAATTCGTATTTCACCAACTCACAGAGAAGTCAGTTGAACGATGACCGAGGAGGGACACCGAGGGACGACTCGGGCGTTAGATACAGTTATATAGGGTACCCGCCAGGCTGGGTAGGCTTAGCAGGTGCTGCATCTGCACGTTGATCCTTTTACTTTTCCCCCAGTTATCGCCGAATAATGATGGGGCTGCAGCGCTTCCTCCGGTCGCCCATGCCCACTGAAGGGTCTCTGGGAGGCAAATAGGAATTTTGACATTCAACATGGACCAATGGCAAGCAGGCAAGAGAAACGTGGAAACTTACAAGGTGCAAAGCGCAGTGAAAGCTAAAAGCGCGGCCCAACTTCAACGCTATTCAAGGCAAGGGCTGCCCCACCAGACCCGACGATATACCTCACTCGCAGAGCTTGTCTCTCGGTATCAAGCTCCCGAAAGTAATCGTCAAGCAGTTGCAGTAATTCCACACGGCAAACTCTGCATCTGCTCGACCCACTACCATGGTTTGATATCCGCAGCGTGAGACAAACCCGTGGAAAGGAAATTCCAATTGCCTGTTCGGCGCCCTATCTGGGAGCGAAGGGCTGCGGCGGATTTCCTCTCCAAAATCTGTTTTGGTCAACCCTCGGGTCGATGTCTTTGTACAAGCAACCCTTATGGGAGTTTCGTCCGTCCACTATCACAGGCTACCTCCAACACATGCAAAGGCTAGTTCTGCAAGTGTCGTATGGGCGTTTTGGAAAGGTTGCGAGGTGCAGACCTTGCTAGTCATCCAGAAGAAGTACTACCTGATAACCACCTTCTTTAGATTTCTCGCCAACCGGAAATGTAGGTCCATGAAACTGATTTGTGCCAAGCTGCCCAGGTGATGATAGTAAAGCCTTAGCCCCTGGTGTTGGTCCCCAGTCGGAAGACTCGTCGTACCTCAAGGTATGACCATCACCGAGAGCAGTGAGGTTTGGGCAACCAATGATATCTGACGCTTCAAACACGTTCCCTTGCCTAGGTATCCGCTGTACCCTGCCATCGGCGAGAACCGCGTGTACAGGCATACTTAAGTGCCTGCCAAGCTCCAAAGACACACAAGGGGTCCGGGGGTCCTCCGCAGAAAAGTGGCTCCGTAGTGGAGCTTAGGACAGAAGCAGCAGTTCCGCTTATTCTGCGGTAACTGTCTTAGTGTTGTAGAGAGCTGGCATAAGCTCTTCACACTGGTTCCATCAACCAGCTGCTTCCATGAATTTGGACTTGCCGGGATTATCGTCGTAAGTATTTGAAGATAAAGGAACGAGCCAGTAATTCTTCCGTCGACGCGTCTCAATGGTCATAGGACAAGCCGAATCAAAACTGGAGCAACGACCCTGAGATAACTCAACTTTAGATTTCTCGACCGGCAGGAATGCTGACTGGAGCTTTTGCATCTTCAGTCGGGGCGCCGGCCTGGTCATGAATCCCGATATACTCTTACACTACCGTTGTTTCCCTTTTATATGCTTAGCCAGACCAGCAGGGACGACACTTTGTTCTGCAACCACTTCAAGAAAAGCATGTCTCGCCCAGGCGGCGACGTACGATTGATACGCAGTGTCGCGAAGCAACGCTGTTCCCTGCAAGGTTTACCATGGTGTCGGCAATTGCATTCAATAGGCTGACAGTCGCCCGGATTTGGGGTGTCGCAGCCAAATTCGATGCCCCGAACCATGCAAGAAAAATGTACGTCAGTGTGGTTGGGGCAGATCCGCGGCGTGTTCCAGTGCCACATCGTAGTTGGATGGCCTTGACATCGGCATCGGCAACCTTCTCCACGTTGCTGTGAGATATTTCCTGGAATTTATCCCGTTCCCCGAGACGTGGACGATGTAATGGTGCACCGACATGAGTCGTAAGCTGGTTAATCTTCGCACTTGCTTGACATAACGTTCTTTCCTTTCCTTTTCATTCTCTTTTGAGAGATTTGGGTTGATATAGAACCCTAATTCGTGCCTGCTTGCTGCTTGACTAAAATCAGCTCCACTGTACGATTTGTCAGTGCATGACGCATCTGCAAGTCCTTCGGACTCTGCATCGCGAGGAGTGCTGCCCATGTCCCGGAGTGAATCGAAATATTTCACGTCCGCCTCCTCCTAACGAACAAGATCATTCAAAGCAGCCGTCTCAATTGCCGGGCTCAGCAAGCACAAATACCGACAGGGGTGCCCGTTTTCGACAGTCCTTTTGAGAAATTGCGTTTACCATATTCCTCGGGTATCGACTGGCTTTTTGAATGCTGCGAAACCTGGCTCCCCTCTCTCCATTTGGTCGAAGCGTGATGTTCGTATTACCGTCCTAATCCCGCAAGTTCGTCAGCCCTGGAAGGGCTGTCTGGCCGATGCAGCCATGGTCTGTGCAATCGTGCAACTGCAGTCTGATCATGTCTTCGCAAGGGCGGGTGCCGTCTTCCAAATCGCTCCGTTGGGTCTCCTGACATTTCAGGACAGAGTGCAGGCGTCACAGTTGTTATACACTGGAATTTACTAAAGTGAGACAAGGCGTAACGTTGTGGTAGAGTCTGACCAGGAAGCACTCAGCCCAAGGTACGCAGTGAAGTTTGACCGTCACGTACTGGACGCGTCACTGAAAGTTTGCGATGTAGGCAACCCCCTTGAGCAACCTGTGAGTACCACCACGAGCGATTCCACGTGCCTGAAGAAAAAGTCGAACTATTCAGAATGAGCTCTGCGCGTCGAAAAACAGGGAGTGGAAGTGACGGCGACGTGCACTGACTGCTCTCCTAGCCTTCAGACACTCGTCAGCAGAGTGGTGAGTTGTTAGGCGTGACGCGTGTGCACGATGCACCGCACTTCATATCATCTGTCAAGATTTTATCTTTGCATGGTTTGCATCAACATCTCCAGCGTCTTAGCAGTAGTCAACTGGTCTCATAAGATTAGTAATGCTCCGTAGTGAGCTCTTACTTAGATGAAACTATGGTCGGACAATGGCTGACGGTGTGATGGTCAGCAGTGTTCGGGTCGATTCCCTCCAAGCTCTTTATCCTCTACTGGCCCAAGTCAAGAAGTCCTCGCTAAACCCTCCGCGTCCATTCCTACTCTTTCTCTCTCCCAACTATCGTGTCGTTGTCACTGTCAGACCATGGCACCCGTGACCGTGCTCCTGCAAAGGTTCGAAGCATGCCCTCTCCGTCCCTTATAAGATATCCAGTTCTTCATGACTCGTCGGAACACCATAACGGCTTTCCACTACGTGGAAGAACGATGGTTAGGCACGAAAGCCTTCAAGACTACTCTGAAGCTCACACAATCTGTCGTTGTGCTGCATAAATCATTACGCACAAGGTCTGATTATTTTCGATTACACCTCAATTAGTAAACCAAGTTGGAAAGTTTCCACGTAGATAATACTACTAGGTACGTAGCGTATGACCCGCTAGGAGTGCTTGAACGTTCGGTCACGAGTATATCAACAAGTGATTTGTATTCTATCTTGCTCATAAGCTCGCATCGAGAAACATTCAGAGAGCAATACATGATCTACATGACCGTCGAAACAACAGAAAGAGACAATAGCAGAATCGCAAACGCTTCAAACGTAGAGCAATCGGTCACCTTGTCCACCGCATTATCCTCTTACTACTCGAATCCGAACCTCTCCTGCTCAACAAGTCAGCTCCAGAGCACCCCAACATCGACCTCATCATACGCACCCCGAGCTCCTTCTCATCCATCCCCTCCGGCAGATACCCCTCCCTAATCTCCTTCCACAACCCCGCACAAATCTTCCGTCTCGCATCCGCAACCCTCTTCCACTTCTGCCACTCGGCCTCGATCCCCGCCTTCTCCTCCACACTTATCGGCTTCACGCTCCCCGACCGCAGCAACTGCAAGCGAGTCGTGATCTCAGCTTTCTCGCTCTCAAGAGCCTGGACAGATGCGCGAAGATCGGCGGTCGACATCGTAGCGTTGGTGGTAGCGAGGGAGGCCTTGAGGGATTTTTCTTCGGTGCGGGCGGCGGCGGTTTCGTCGTGGAGGGATTGGATCTCGGCGTCCATTGCGGCGAGATCTTCGGGGGTGGCGGCGTCGTCGGGGTTCTGGGCGTTGGTTAGAAGAGGTGAAGACTAATGATGGCGGAGGAGGGTAGGTACTTGGGTGACATGGTAGACGATCTGCTTGCCTGTTTGAAGAGTCAGTAAGAAGATTCATTCAAGCGCAGAGCAGAAGTGCAGAGCCATGCGTTGGCTGAGCTCACCGGATGCTCTGCCTTCGATCTCCTTCCTCTCATGCATCTCCTTCAGATACTTTGCAGCCGCCGCTAAAAGTTGTGAGCGCAATATCCCGCAGATGCACGGAACAGCACTTACCTTTGGTGACCTTGTTATGCAGGTTTGACGAAATGTCCGAGGCCTGCAACGACATTAGATGCCAAGTCCTGACAAATCTCAATGAGCTGACTTACTGAGTATGGTCGACTGACATGCAAACCCTGTCAGCCATGCCGAACGCGTCTTAAGATCGTCTGATCCACCAACTTCTGCTTGCCTAGCAATTGCGTCAGCCGCAGCGCTGTTGATTTCAACAATCCGCAGTGGGCTTACGAAGGTAGTTCAGGATAAGTTCATTCGCTTGAATGTGCATCAGCGTACTGGATTTCATATTCCTGTCAATCCCGGCGTACACTGGTCTGCCGAAGCCTTCTCAGTCTTCTCTTTCCGCGGCGCCATGGTCGTGATTTCCAAGCGTCGTTACTTGGGTAGTTTTCGGGTATTGAAAACAAGATCTGTGATGACAGCTGTGTTATCTTGCAGAGTGCAAGGAAGGGCGCGTCAAGTTAGTAGCACAGTTGAGGAGAGTACGTGGGTAGGCGAGCTGCTGATAGATAAACTCCTTGGCAAGTCACGTGTTCTATATTAAGCAAATTTTGTCTCATCAAACCATGAGATTCGTCAAAGGAAAGATTTTACGTGTAATTTTACAAGCAGCGCGATATTTATCACGGCGATCATTCAGTGTTTGATACCTCCCATCTGCCCTCCGTAACTGCATGTGTTACAAAGCATCAAAATCAAGTACACAACGAACTGTCGCAAATGCCCCAAACGTAAACGAAAATACTAACGGTACGTGCTTTCTTACCTTCGTCTCCGGAATATCGACTTCAGATGGTAGAATGGGAGTCCACGATTCATTTAATGCAACAAACAGAAGCAGGTTTTAACCTCAGGACGATAAAACGAGCAAGGGGGTATCTTTCTGCAGACGCCATTCTCCCATATACTCCAAAGAGTCCAAATCATTCCAACGCCGATATATGCCTCCAATTCGAAAGCCAAAAGAGCTCTCAACTGAGAGAAATATGCAGCTATTCTATTCTACATCACAGTCTACACAATTATCAGCATGGTTCCAGGTAGCCGAGGACGAACACTTACGCAATCACCCTTTGGTGCCACCTTCGGCACTCCCATCTCGTCAAAAGTCTTCGGACCTTGACCGGGCGGCCGCGGGGGGACGGCAGCAGGATGAGGTGCCGGTTTTAACGGAGCCGCAGAGTCCGTCCTTGGTGGCCTAGTGGTCTTTGCTGGTACGCCACTTGCTGTGTTGGATGTGGTGGCTGGCTTAACAGGCATCGACTCCTGCCGTGGAGGATGGTCACCAGCATGTGCCAGTCGAGTCTCAGGACGAGGGCTTTGTCGTCCATCTGCGATAGGTCTCCGCGCAGGCGACTCCTCACGTGCGCGGTTCCTTAAGGGTCGGGCTAACTCCGATGGAGTAGATGAGCGCTGATGTGGCTGAGGTCTAGAACCTAAGTCTGGTGATGCAGGGCGGGATCCGGATGAATTTGCTCCAGCCCTTCTTAGTTTGTTCATCCTGTCAATATGCGCATCTGCGGGCGCCGAGTACCCAATATCAATGCGTGAAGAAGTGACCGATGTGGTGTTTACAGCCTGCGGGCGGTCACTCCCTGGACGTTCGATGCTTGGGCCATTTGGTTGTCGATATCCTTGACCGCTACTGATACCAGCGGAAGTCAACTGACCTGACAGTATGCGGCCAGTGGCTGTGATATCTGCCATACTTGTGTTAGGCCGTTGAGGACCCCGTGCCAAAGTAGAAACTGGATAAGGACGTCCGGCATTCGGCCCGCCCATGTCTAGGTTGGTTGAAGAAGAACGCATATCTGGCCTGTTGGCAGAAGCTGATACTGACTGTGCAGTTCTCAGGTCCGGTAACGACTGCATGCCGGCTGCAAAGAAGCCCCCTGCCGGCGCGGGGCGCTGTAGAATGGCTTTGGGAGGTCCGTCTTCAAGTGGGTATGGCGCAACAGAACCAGGTCTATCGGCCGAGATATACGGAGCCGTGGTCGCCGGTCGATCTTCCACCGGATAAGGAGTCCTGTTTGTAGTTCTTGAGGGTGCGCCAGGATTCTGGTATGTCTTACCTGGCTGCTGGGAGTTGTTGTGGGATTGCGGGGTGGCGTGGTCCTGGACCTCGACGTCGCTGTCGGGCACCTGAGGCAAATGGAATATCTGGGCTTTGGACCGTTCCGGCCTTTTACCTCTTTGCGAGCCATATTGAGACCTGATCCTCGAAATAGCTACCTGTTCGTGATCTTTCTTTGATAACATGTGCGACTGCGATATGCTCTTTATTCTATCCGGAGCATCAGGATTGCCCCCTTTGGCGGCTTTGCGATACCACTCTAGCGCCTCCTCCAGGTCTCGAGGACGCCCGATGCCAACCTCTGCATAATAGCCCATAGCAAACTCCGCTGTGGCCAAGCCGCTCATAGCGGCTCTCTTTGCATAGGTATACGCCATCTCCTCGTTTTTCTGGAACAGCCCTTCATAGCCGCAGAGAAACCATTTGCTAATCGCCATTTCTGCCTCAGCCTCTCCTTGTCGGGCGGCTAGCGCGTTATAGTGAAGAGACAAAGCTGGGTTAAATTCACAACCCAGAGTGCATAACTCGTAAGCAGAACCCATCTTTACTTGGGCCTTGGCAAAGCCATGAAATGCCGCCTTCTCTATGTAGAGACGCGCACCTTTTTCGTTGTAGGGAAGGTAGCTCTCAGGTACGTTGACCGTCGGGATATCTCTTGCTAGGAGCATCCCATAGACCTCCACCACAGTCAGCTTAACTAGTCAGGCTACCGGAATTCTGTGCTTACATAGGCCGCTTGCGGCGCATTGTCGTCCGCAGTCTCCGCTGCCTGCTTGATCAACTGGACGGCTCTTGCGTAATCTTGATTTTGCCCGTGCTGGCCGAGAAGAGTCATCATTCCCAACCTCTGTGTTTTGTCAGCACCTGTGATGTCAAGCCGAAAGCGGCCCATGTCAGGGATTCTCATACATATGTTGACGCGGAGTCTCCTGCTTCCATCCCACGGTGATAGTGTCGCAGTGCGTTCGGGATATCATTCGAGCCTTCGTACTGATGACCAATCCTGTATTCTGCCCTGGCATATCCCTTATCCGCAGCTCTCGAATAACACCAAAATGCCTCTCTCTTATCCATGCGCATGCCAAACTTCCCAAACTCCAGCCACATCCCTCTGATGAACTCCGCTCGTGGATGATGCTGGCCGGCAAGGAAGGAAACTATATTCATTGCGTCGATCCGTAACTGATGTTGAACCTGAGGGGTAGCCGGTCTTGGATTATCTCCTAACATGCGCTGCTCGTGCTTCATAGCTATCTCAACATATGCGAGCGCGTCTTGAGCCCATATCAACTGCATCTCTGGATCATTCGAGTTCAAGACCAGTAACCGCGCGTTCTCAAGAGTAGCCTCCTTCTCGTCATCTGATTGCGGCACATTTGGTTGAGGGTTGTTAAGCTTCGGAAAAGGCGAGAATGTGGGCAGGTCACTTAGTGTATGTGATGTGGACGCATTTTGCAAGTGTAAATCACCGTACGAGCCATTGCTCTTCAGGGCGCTCGGTGTATGTTTGGAAGCTGCGGATAAGACACCGTTCGGCTGATTTTGCTGGTGGGCCTGGTTGAGAAACCGCGGATGCTGATACTGGTAGGTCGAAGAAGCTTGGTTATTGGCTGGAGTTGGCCTGGAAGGTTGGGTGCCCTTGGGATTGTTTGCTTCCAGCTCCAAGTGCGCCAGGTTCTCCTGTATATTCTCAGGAACTTCGGGCATGATACTGGACAATTATGCATGAGTTAGCATACTGTTTCGGTGGGCTTGGGCCTAACGGATCTGTATCCCCAGTCTCACACTCACCGCTGAGGGGCCGGCGACACGACGTCTACAGGAGCGGCGGGCATGTAATAATCATCAAAGCCGCCAGGAATAAATGTCGCACCCAGGCCAGTGTCTCCATATTTGTGTGCTTGCCAGCTCATGTTGTGGGGAGTTGCACGCGGTCGCCGCTAGCCTCAACCGGCGTCGATAGGATAGTGCTCAGGACAATGGAGTGCTTTGTCCCGGAGGTTTCGGAGGGAGCGTATCAGCATTGAGACAGTCGGCTGACCTCAAGGTCGATGTCAGTCATCTCTATGAATTGAACGCGTTGTTGGTCCCCCCTCGTACCTATTTTTAACTCCAGGAGCAAACTCCGCCTAGAGCCGGACCGTGCGACAGCTGAAAGAGGATGAGCGTGAATCGGTCGTCGTCAACAGGTAATTCGTGCCTGTCCAAGAGAGTACATAAATACTGCCATTTCGCAACTCACATCAGCAAGGTGGAAAGCAAGCCGTAATACAGTCATGTTATTTAACGTCGCGAAGATGCGAGTTAGGAGGCTGCAGAATCACGACTTCCGCGTGCCGCACGTGGAGGATCACTAGGGGTCCCTGGCTTTGGAGATGGCTATGCACTCTCACAGCTACCTACAGTACTCAACAAGTTTCTGGGGGAAGACTGCGAAGAGAAAAAGGAGCTTCATGGACTTGGCCATTGTAGAAAGCAAAGAAGAGTAGCATAAAGATTTCGAGTAAATTTCGTTGTTAAGCGACATGAGGTCGAATGCCATCGCATCCTCCCCTGAATTCTGCCTGAAGGGGAGGCAAGGCATCCCTTAGAAGGGGCCGTCGTCAGGTCATTCCATACGTCATTCCATACGCATAGTTTGCTCCATCCTTCATGCCATTATGCGAGCGGATTGTGGTGCTCCTTTCCACAAGAGGAACATGAAAAACACCATACTCGACGCTCAATGTGGCGCGGACACGGTGAAAATGTGATATTTTAACGTTCAATCAATGAAGCATCAGCCTCCACGTTCACCAAACTCCCTTGCCCAATCTTCAAATTCCTTTAGGCCCGCTTTGCTAACACTAGGCCTTATAGTGACCAGCGAGTTCTCAAAATCTTCGAAGGTGATGGGCCGAATCTCCTCCATGGTCATGTGGAGCAGTTTCTCGCCCAGCGAGCGGAGGGGACCCATAGCGGCGTCCTTGGCGAGCGCTGTAATGTCTGATCCCGAGAAGCCTATACAAAGCATGTCAGATCAGGGACTTGCAGAGTCAAACAGGAAGACCGCGACATAAGTGATGCGTCAAGGTTGGGAGACATTGTGCTTACCATCAGTCAAACGAACCAATCTCTTCAATTCTCGATCACTCAGGCCATGCTTCTGCGCACTCAACAATGTCCTCAACTGACTTTCTCTAACATGATCTTCCGGTAATGGTATGTACTGTCTCCGAACGAACCTCCTTCTTGCAGCGTCGTCTATAGCCCATGGCATGTTCGTTGCAGCGAGCACCAGAACCCTGGTGGCATCTCCTTCTTTCTTCTCCTTTTCCCCCTGTTCTCTCCCGGCAGCCGCCTTCTGCAGATCAGACCACTGGATCAAGAACTCGGTCTTAATGCGCCGCGTAGCTTCATGCTCGCTACTACCGCCTCGGGCGGATAGGAGAGAATCAATCTCATCCACGAATATAATTGACGGTGCAAGGGATTTGGCCAGAGCAAAGAGGGCACGGACCAGCTTTTCGCTCTCACCAAGGTATTTGCTAGTTAGGCTGCTGGCGCTGATGGCGAAAAAAGTACTTTGACTTTCAGTCGCTACGGCACGCGCCAGCATCGTTTTGCCGGTCCCGGGAGGACCAAAAAGGAGCATACCCCGTGCCGGTTCTCGTAGCCCCATGAACAGGTCTGGACGAAGAAATGGATACACTACTGCTTCCTTCAGAGCATTTTTCGCCACTTCCAAGCCGGCAATGTCCGACCAGTGCACTTCGTCGCCTTTTACGACAATTTCGTTCATGATTTGCTTTGCCGCAGTCTCATCTACACCTTTCGGCAGGTTTTTGAGTATACGGTCAACACGAGCTTGCCAGGTCTTGGACTTTGGCGAAGAGTCCGGAGGCTCGCAGGTTGAGGAGGTGGATGTGGTAGGTGATCCTGTTAAAATTTGGGCCTCTGCACGGCCTTTGGCGACATCTCGCTTGCGCTTAGGTTCTACGTCGTGACCACTACTAAGTGTATCATCGTCACTTCCATAAGAGTCGGTTTTCTTGGCCCTCTGCTTCTGGGCCTCTGATTGCGGGACAACAGGCTTTGGAACAGCTTTTCGTGGCACAGGAGGAGGTGGTGGCTTTCGATCAGGTTGACGTGTTGTTGAACTAGCACCTGAGTTTTGATCGTTGGTTCGAGATGCAGCGATTGAAGCAACCTTCCTTGGATCAATGGGTGCAGGCTTGGGGTACTCCTTTCTGTAAGCCAAGAAGTCGGGCTCGGGTTTGACTGGTTGAATCGGGTTTAATGAGTCATTCTTGCTACTTCGGCCAAAACCACTATCCTGAGCTGGATTGTGTATGAGCGGGGTTGGCGGACCAAGTGGAAAGGAAGCTTGCGCGGTCTGTACCGCACCGTTGGGCCTACTTCGTGTCGGTGAAGACACCCGAGGTCCAGCGTAAGTTGGATAATAATTTTGATTTCTAGCCCCCCGCTCCGGTAAACTCTGCTTCCTTGGATGCAGAAAATCCGAAGGACTTGGAGCTCGGATCGGACCATTCGTGGAGGTTCCAGGTGGTTCGTGTCGGCGTAACTCAAGAGACGCAGTTCGCGACACCACATTCCCACTGGGGTCTTCCAGAGATGGAGAAGTGATTGTAGGCGTGCTCCCATTGGCATTGGAGAACATATTGGTCGTACTGCTCCCAGCGCCTTTAAACAACGAACCCCACGCCTGCGACGCAGCCTTGGAAGCTGGGACAGGTGGTGGACGCAATCCACCGGAATGCAGCCGTGCCATGGACGACCGACCATTGTGCCCTGAAGTTCTCAAGGTCTTAAGCATGCCACCCCTCTTGTCCGGACTTGGCGTCCTTGATCCTTTCTTTGGAGGGGCCATGAGTGGCGGAGGCGACGTGGTTGCTGGAGTATCAACTCTATCTGGTTGTGGTACGCTCCGAGCGCGAGGTTTTTCGCTAGCGGAGCTCCTCGTTGACGGCAAGGGTGGCCTAGCTGGGTGTGCATATCTTTGCGGCACTGAGGGACGTGCTATAGAGGATTGCTCCAGTGGTGGGACAGTCCCGTCGCCTAACCACCCTGATGACTCTTGTCCTGGTGTCCGTGTTACTGAAGGTCGGCCTCTCGCTGTTGGGCTTGCCCGGCGGTCCTCGCCTTCTCGCCTCTCTGCCCGGCTCTTACGAATGGCTTCAAGCAATTCTACCCTCTCCTTACATTGCAACTCCATGTCTCGTAGTGAGTCCTGAAGCGCCTTTTCGGTTTCAGACTTTGGCCGGTAATTGATGGGCATTCGGTAGGCATTGTGATAGTAAATCTGATCGAGGGCGTTCCGCCAAGAGCGGAGGGCCTCTTCTTCATTGTTCTACGTAATAGTGAGTAGGTGCTGGTGCATTGCGTTTGCAAAAACGGCTGGATCATACCTGGCTTTCAAAGTAGATGGCCGTTGAGCAAATAAGATAGCAGTCATCGTATGTCTTCTGCATAGACACGGCAGGTTTGTTCCGCATCATAAGGGACTATGGGGTACAAGGGCACAGAGTATAATGCTTTCGAACTTTCCGAGACTGGGGTTCTCCCTCTGTGTGAGGGCCACGGGAAGTGTTGCTGACTCGGATCTCCAGCCAGCGGGTGCCGTTGGCCGTGACGTCGCTGGTCTTGGAGGTGGAAACGACGGAGGTAGTGGGGACGCCAGCTTGCCTTAACCTGTACCGCAATTGACTGGCGATTCCGACACAGGTGCAATCGCCGTATCACAATAATTGCTTAAAGTATTTGTTTGTAGTGTCGGTTGTGTTGCACATCATGCTTCAGCCCTGGTTGCGGGTTGTGTCAACTCAAAGGGTTAATCGATTGCGGGACGGAGAGGCGTAACACACTTGTGGCTTGGCGGGGCTAGGCCGGCACGGCAACGACCTGCAGTGAAACAGGCCTCTTCCATGTGGAAATATCACCTCTCGAAATTCATCAGGAAAAATTATATCTCTGATTTTAAAGCATAGCGAGAAAAATTAGTAAAAACGCGCTATGTAGGATGAACACTCTGTTGAAAGACCCTCCAACTTTGCTAAACAGCCGTATATGATGCCTTTTCGTACACTGAAATTTCCCAAAATTCATTCATGCTGCATATGATGGCGGATGAAGAGCCCTCATACATCGACTATGAGACATTCTTGGACCCAGACTTCGCAGCAACGTCCTTTGCGAACGCCCTCATTTTAGCTACCAACAACCCTTCGGATACCCCATTGGATCTGTCCACACCCCTGTCTAGAGTCCTCTTTGATGTTCAAGAAGTAGATACCCATATCGATAGCTTGACAACAAAGTCTGCAATGCCATTGCTCGAGTACACAAAAGGCCAAGCGGAAGCTGGAGACCAGATCCTCAAAGAAGTAGAGGCCCAAGTCCAAAGTTTGACTGACTCGTACAACCGGCTTGAAAAGGAAGTTGTTGAACGATACGAAGCAGCCAAGGAAGTTCCTGTGGCGTCCGAACGACTATGGCATACCGTCAAGCTTGGACGAGCTGTTGCAAGATGCCTCATGCTGGGCCGTCAGCTGGAAGCTCAAGTGTCCGAGTTCAGGGGCCAAGGTGCCGGTAGCGGCAGGAAAGAAGACCATAGAGCGATGGTGAGGGCTTCCACCACGCTCCTATTACTCCGACAGCTCTTTACCGCGTCCGCACCTGGCGAAGAAGGCGAAGCCTTAGACAGAGTCAACGTGATCAGAACGTTGAGGTCCAATCTCGTCAATCCTGCCGAGAATGCCATAATATCAAGAGCCCAGCAAATCGTCCGCGAATTCTCAATGTCATCTCTGCTAGCTTCAAGCTCGTCCCCAACAGCGACTCAGCAAGGCACCCAAACAAGTGCACTCTCATACGCACAAACGGAAGACACCAAGTCCCGCGCTACATCCGCACTTATGGCACTATACCTCCTCTCACCCACATCACGCACAACAACAGCAACAACCTTCACACCTTCGCTCCTTATCTCCGCGTTGCAATCTTATCTCCAAACATCCTTAACCTCCTCCCTCGCCGCACTGTCTCGCGCTCTGGCCACTCTTCCCACCCTAGACCGTACGCTCCTTGAGATATCAGCACGCTGCCAGAACATAGTCGCTCTTGAAACGCTCCTCGACTCCATCAAACCTCCTCCTCATACGCTACTCTCCGACCCGTCTCCAGCCACGACGCAGACCACACCTCAGACTTTTCTAACACCACTTCTTGCATCTCTCGACACATCATCACTACCATCCTACTTCTGGCGCAGTCTCGCTTCCTCGCTCTCTCCACGCGTGCAAGAAATCATCAACAGAGGTGGTGTCTCGGCGCGGACGTTACGGAGCAACAAAGATCGAGTTAGGGAGGCAATTAGAGAGTGCGTGCTTAGAGGGTCGCAGCTACCCGCAAGTAGCCGAGGAAGGACCAGAGCTGGGAAAGCGGATGTCGTTACAGGAAATTGGGAAAGGGAGGCCGCTGTTATGGTGGGCAGTGTGATTGGCATTTTAGGTCGGTGAACTGGCATAAAGGTAGACAATGCTCCCATAACTGCCGAAACGCTTTGATATCACCGAAGCCAGGTTCAACTTCATGCGCGGCCCAATACGTGTCAAGAAAGCCGTCGATTATGCATGACGCGCGCCGCAGCTTACAAACGGTGACGACGTCTTGTGCTAGAGCTTGACAAGGAGAACGAGTTCTCAGTCAGTCTGATGTTGAAGATTGGTGGCAAGTACACGTACAGCGATTTGGACGAGTTGATCGTCAATCACGTCAAAGCTCCAAATCAGCACCATCATCTATCGCGACAAGGAATGTATGGAGTACGAGGAATGATCATAGACTTTCATTCTGTTTGTGAAACTAGCGTAGACTTGCACTTTGCTAGAGTGCATACCATTGCTGGTGTCTCACTATTCTCCTGCCAAGCTATGCTGTTCGTCGCCATGAGCCCGACACATGCTGTAGAGGTCAGACAAGACCGCATGCGCCCAATATCCTCCCTGGTATCATTACGCCAAACACCCCCCAAAGGCGATACTGCCCGATACATTTTGTTCGATTCCAATTTCGCCGGATTCGTGACACACATGCCCCCCTGAGATAGCTTCTTTCTTTCTCATATTTCTTTCCATACTTAGACCCCTCGAGCCCATTCACTAGCAACGAAGCACTTCCTTTTAGTTGATCATGCTCCAACGTACCACACCTCGACCCCCAGCACCTCAAACCCCTTCCCCTCATCGCTCAACCCTTCATTCCCAAACGTCGGACACGCCTCACTGACTCCCTTCTCCAACCCCCGATCCAACCACAGCCCATAATGCCCATCACCTCCGCCAACACTCAAATACCCTCGTTCGCAGAAGATCATGTAGTCGTTCACGCCGCTGTAAGGGAACGCTTTGAAGCGTATGCGTTCGGGGGTGGATGTGCCGCTTACGCCGTTTTGGGAGGAGGGGCCGTTAGGTGGTGTTAGTGGCGGAGGACGGTGGTGGTGGTTGGGGTTTGGGGAAGGGGATTTGGGTTGGCCGACGGTGGTCATGCGTTGCAGATGAGTAGTGTCTTCGGATGGAGGCGGAGGGAGGAGGAAGGAGAGTGCCGGAGTTGGAGTTGAGGTTGAGCGGAGGACGAGGGAGCGCCAGAGGAAGCATTCGCCTGTGCCGTAGTAGTGTGGTGATGGGCGCGGAGGGTGGCTGAGGAAGGCACCGAAGATCTGGTGGTATAAGTTAGTGTATCAACAAGCGGTCATGGGAGCACTACAGCCAAAAAAAGTGCTTTGGAAGGGAGAGTTTAAGGGTACTAGGGGAGAGGGACATACACCACCAGTTGCATCCTTAACCACCAGCACAAACCCTCCTCTCCTCCCTCCATACTCATCGCACCTTTTATACAGCGTGCTAAGACTCGATCCGTGCTGTTCAAGGCTGTATATCAATTTCCACTCTTCCACCAACTGCAGCCTCGGTGGCACAAGCAACCTGATCTCCTCTGCCAACGCTCTACTCAGTAATTTCGCAGATGCTGGGGTCCTCTCACTCCAGCCCTTCAACGATAGCGGATACAGTGGCGGAGGTTGGAACGGTGATGCGTATCGGCGTGGAGGTGTGTAGACACCTTGCATATTCGACGAATGGTGGTCCGATGCAGAATGTCGAGTCGCAAGCAGAGTGCCAGCGGCATCGGCGGAGAAGCGCCGTAGGAGTCCATGGACGGTGTGGGTTATAGGGAATGTGAAGTAAGAGTGCGAGCTGAAAGACGGCGAAGCTGCCGCAGAGGACCGGTTGGCGGGTTCTGTTTCCGAAGACATGTCTATCGGTAGGCTGTCGAGATAGGCTCTACTGATGCGAGACTTAGTGTGTCCAAGCGCGCATCATGATGGGTTGGTGTTGTCATTTTGTTGAGGTGGTGGATGTGCATGGTGAGAAACGAGAGGCTATACGAGAAGTTTTCATCACGACAGATACAGCAGAAGTCAAAGCTTAGATTTCAAATTCCTGTATATAGCTACAAAACTCCATAGTACAAGCGTAACACTTCAGAATCAGCTTGCAATTTGGTTATCCGTCATAAGACCATATAGAAGAGCCCAATTCCGAACGCCGCCCAAATAGGTAACCCGCCCCGCCCGCATAGGCGTTAATGTAAGGAAATCGCCCAAAGGTCAGCATTTTTGGACATGCGATATCGAAAAACCCACTGCGACTGGAAGAACAGACTTTTAAGCCGCCGCAGTCACCGACTCAATCTCAACTTTTGGTAACGGCGCACCGGTGCCACCAAGATCCGTCTGCCTTGCATTCGGGTTCTTGCTGTAGTAGTTTTGTATAGCGGACTTGATGGCGTCTTCAGCCAGCATAGAGCAGTGTACTGGAAGCCTGCTGTCAGTTTTGATTGTCTTAAAACCTTGGACACGATATTGACTCACGCTTGACGGGTGGCAAACACAGCTCTTTCGCGATCTCTGTATTTCTGATCTTCGCAGCATTATCCAACGACATACCCCTGACAAGCTCTGTGAGATAACTGCTGCTAGCTATTGCACTTCCGCATCCGAAGGTCTTGAACTTGACGTCCGAAATGGTTTTGGTGGAGGGATCCACTCGGATCTGCAGCTTCATAACATCGCCGCAGGCAGGGGCGCCCACAAGTCCAGTACCAACATCTTGATCGGCTTTGGGTAGTGAGCCTACGTTGCGAGGTCTTTCGTAGTGATCTATCAGTAAGAGGTTGTCAGTCTTATAGTCTAACGAGAATAAGTATCCAGCAGCAGGCTGATGCCGTTTCCGCAAGCTGCCTGCTGCTGTACATGGGACATTTGAACATATCTTTTTCATGATAGCTCCTCTTTGCATTCACTGATGCCGCTGCCACCGTCCTAGCGGGCGACAGGATCGCTGGTCTGGAAGCTACCGAAACGAGCCGGCTCGCTTGCGCGGGTGCGGTCGTAATAACTCTTCTAAACATGGTTGCAAGCTTGGTTGTGTGAGTGAGTTGTAGTGTGTAGATGAGAGGAACGGTCAGGATGGAGTTGAATATCGCTGTAAGGTTAGGGAAGATAGATGGTCGACAATGACGAAGGTCACGATTCTTTGCCCTCGTTCGGAAGGCTTGGCAATCTGGGACCTTTCGAACCGATCCTCCGATGGCCCCGCTTCCGCCCCTCAAGTTTCACGTGACATACCGCTGCTTCATCTCCTCATCGAAGATGAGGAACGACCAAACTGGTTGCCAGGAAAAAGCCTACAGCAGGTAATGCTACTGGATTCTGCCTGTTCTATCATGCAGCATAAAGAGTAGTTCTATACATTTGGGTCATAGCAATGAAGTTGCCAGCGTTCCACCATGCCTTCCTACTCCGTATCAATGCTACGCCATGCAGTGCTTACTCGCGCCACGTGCAATGCTATGCAATATGCATCCGCTCATTGATCTCATAATCGCCTGAAGAAGTAAACATATGCAGTTTTCTTCATCTCCTCCACGTCGGACGCTTTAGCGACTTTCTCGTCGTTGAATAACACCCAGGATAAACCATCTTCGCCAGGAATATGCTTCCGAATGAACGCCACGTAATGTCTGTGCAGCTGTCAGTCTTGCTTGTGGTCCTTATTTAACTGTCTTACTCACCCCGAATGGATTGATGTTCCCTTGTGACAGACTATGGACTGTAGCTGGAAGTTTGCGGGAAGGTCGGGACTACCAGGAAGTTCTTTCGGTCCGGAATTCGCTGGTTTTGGGGCTGCCTCTCCTTCATCGAATATGCCCTGTGCATCCGGATGACTGAAAAGCCAGTCGACTGCTCTCTCCATATCTCCGTTGGTCTCCTTGAGAGCTTGTCTTGCCTGTGGAGCACTGAAACCCATACCTCCAAGGGCTTCGATCTAATGTCATAAGATATTAGCCACATCTATCACTAATGACCACTCAAAAACAAGGGCAGACGAGTATTACCTTTTCAGGATCGACTGAATCAGCGGCGCCACCGCTCGTAGGATCTCCAAAGTCCATAGCAGTATCAATGTCAGGATCTTCCATGTGCGAGAAGAGCCAATTTGATGCAGCCTCAGGATCGGAATTGCCCGTAGCATGCAAAGCTTTTTCACAGCGTACACGCGGGAACCCCATTGCCTCCAACATCTCAAGGGCCGCGGGATTCGGCACGAATCTTGATGAGTCGGCTACGCCAGCATCGTCTGCAAGTAGTTCCTCGCCCTCTTGCGGACCCTTGGATTTGTACATGTCGAAAGACAGAGGCTCATCGTCTACGATCACGGGGACATCCTGCTTAGTTGGTACCCAGTTGACTAGTTCAAATCGGCGTGCATTCACAGCAAGAATTCTGGGAAAGGTCTTAAACATGGTACGCTTTGAATAACCGTCCTTGCTGCCGCAAGCACTGCAGGTGAGCTCCACTAACTCCTCGGCGGTGAAGTTATCGAGACACTCTCTCAATGTTACAGGCTCGAAGTCTACCTTCCCTTCCTTCCCCTCGCCTGCATCTGAGTTTGCGGGTGTCGGTTTTCGGCGCATCGGCACTGTGACCATGATGGTCTCGTGCTCATCTGTCTGATACCGGACTCGTTTGCAGTTTAGGCATTGCAGTCTCTGCTCCATCACAAAACGAAATGCATCGACTGGATTCTGGCTTTGAGAGTCATGGTGCGACCGTGCAATGAGCTGCAAAAGGTGTAGCATTAGCTCTGAAGCATCACATTGCCTCATTGTCGAGAACTCTGAGTGACCTCTGCCAATGAGGTGCTTCAACATAGCCGGCGCGAGACCCTTCTGATATGGTACCTCAGGCGTATGTTCTGAGACAATGACATCCGTATTTGGCCGTGAGTAGCGTCCAGACAGCAGTCCATCCGCAACCTTCCGCAGCTGAGTCTCGAGGTCTGCTGCCGGTTCCACCGAAGCTGGACTTGTCTCTTCCGGGTGGTAATATCTATTCGCAAACTCTGGCATATCAAACAGGCATTGCAGAACGCTTGACATGTAGCAACTGTTCCCAAGATTCTTCAGACCGGTTAAGCCGGGGCCAAATAGCGGCGTCATCTCATGGCCTTTCTCGTCGGTCATGGAAAACTCCCATTTCAGGTTTTGCTCAATCTGCATCTCCGTTACGCTCTTCTCGGTCTTCTGCCTATCTGCAATGTTGATTCCCCAATGAGCTAGGTGTGCAGGTAACTCCGGGTCCGTTCTTTCCTCGTCGCATTTGTAGCAGTACACATCTGCCGTACCATCGGCTGTCAGTGACCCAAGCTTCACCGCTACAGGATGACTTGTTGCACTGTAGTGCGCAATCCCATGCGAGTTTCCACCTATGCCACCATACTGAGCCCGACCACAGCCGAGATTACCGCACTCAAGGCATAGCCATAAGTTTTCTCTCAGATTACACAGGGAGCAATGACCTAGATCTTGCGATTCGATTTGCCTACTTGGTTCTTGTTCCAAACACAGGGTGTGTTCGCATGCCGTTATTTCTTGCTCCCAAGCCTTGACCTCCGCTTTCTGCGCGAACGTGTTTGCGTTGAGTACACCTTCGATAACGTCTGGTAGTTTGCCTGCGGATTTGTCCACATCCTCAACGTTGCAGTCATAGCACTTGACCCGGATCTCGGTGTCGTAACGATCAGCTTCCGTCTCCGCCGCAATAGCCAACTTGGAGATTTTCTGGGGTGGTTCATCACGTTTGACTTTCTTGCGTCGACGCTGTATGTTAAGGACTAGGGGGTGGCCTGTTGCGTCATAGTGTAGAAGAGAATGATTTCGCTCGCCGGTGCAGCCTCCGTTAAAGCAGTAAAGGCAGACATCTAGTCCCGTAGGATCATCGATGGAATCGAAGCACTGAGTGCAGTCTTCACGGTAGACAGACTGGTTTGGGGCAGGCGGCCGGAGCTCCGGAGCGTTGACGTGTTTGCAAGCCATGAACGAGAGTGGAGGCTGGCCTTATTAAGGTGTGCCGTCGCAGGAGTCGTCTTTTCCAAAGCGGTAGCCTGAAGGCAGAATGGGGAGTTGGTACTGTGTCGTTTCTATAATTTACCGTCACCTATGACGCCAAAGGAGGGCAGGTCCGCGTTGTGGGACCCTGAATGTCACATGGCATAGGGCTGAAGCGCGACACTCAAATGTTGCTTATTGCGAAAATGTGGCCCCGCTTGGTGAAATATTGAGTTGTCGAATATCAAGAATGTCGCGTAAAAGGCATCCAGAGGGCTATGGCGATCAAAGTGAAGGTATGGAACCTGCGTCAAAGCGCCGCCGAGAGTATTCAGAGCAAGACACAAAGTTAGCCAGAATATACGATGATCTTGCAGATGAGGTCAAAGAAGTTAGGATAAAAGCTGCTGCTTCGCTGCTAAAAATAGTTACCGAAAAAGATGCTCCTACTGACAAAGTAATCGAGAGGTTGATACGAGGATTGTGCAGCAGTCGCAAAGCCGCAAGATCTGGGTTTTTCGTCGCCCTTACAGAGGTTCTACGAGTATCAAAGCTAAGCGTAGGCCAAATAATCGATAAAATCACGGCTGCCACGCAGACTGAAGGCAAAGCATCGGGACAGGAAAAACGAGATCATCTCTTTGGTCGACTCTTTGGTTACAAGGCAGTTATTCAATCATCCACTATCTTCTTACCCGGCGTGTCTATTGGAGAATGGGTCAAGCTACTAGATCATATGTTAGTGCTCGCACAGGCTGCGCCACTGCTGCGAGAGGAGTGTGGCGCTTCTCTATATGCGACTGTCGTGCACCTAGCTCATCAAGGCTTATCCCATGAGTACGCCGAGAAGCTACTGCAAAAAGTGTGCGAGTATGATCTCGTCAAGACGCCACAAGGAGTAGCAATATGGATCGCGATCCTTGACTACCTTTCTGAGCTGAAACTGCCAAAGAATATCTGGCACCACGACGACCCCCTTAGTTCAAAAAACTTGAGCACGCTAGCGAGCATATTGAGAGAAAATTATACTCTTGGTCAAGATGAAAGTCAACCGAAAAGCGAGAAAGGTAAGAGCGAGGAAGGCAAGCCGAAAAAGCCTAGAGCTGGAACAACTCGAGCCACACCAAGCTTTGCATGGGACGTTGTTTTTGGTCATGTCCTCAAGCGAGCACAAGAAAAGCACCGGCACTCAGATGCTACAAGCCAATCAAGTTTCGCTAAGACATGGAACGCTATCGTTGATGGTCAGTCATTTGAAAGCTCTAACCAGCGCTGAAAGCTGCTAAATCGCTTAGAAAACCTCTTCAGTGTATCAGCTTCGCCTGAGCGCAAAGCTCTCGGCTTTCACCTTTTCACGAGGATTATACTCAGAGGGGCACCTGCGGTTTTCCCGGTAGTATTCAGTAAAAATCTTATGCACTGCCTCATAAATCAGAGATCGGATCCAGAGCGCTATTTACATGATGCAGCGAAGGCGCCATTAGACGCCGTGCGTGAAAGGGTCAAGAAGGATCCCGCTCTGGCCAACGTGATGTTGACTGGTTTTTTATCCGGACATGGCGATATAAACTTTGACAACATCACTAAGACCAAGACGATTGATGGAATACTAGCGGCCGCGGACAATGCGTCCTTGAAGCAAGCAGTCCCACTTTTTACCCAACTCATGCTGCAAACAAATACTTCAGATGAGCGAATCGCAGAAATGAGGCGGCGTATACTCTCCGATCATCTCCTCTCCGCAGTCCGCAGTCGTGTTTCTCAACGCTCAAGTGAGGAGGAGCCGCAAGACACACTCTCATGTCTTACAGAAGTCCTTGCGCTCTTCGTTCGTCTTGGCTACTGTAAGCCTGCTGCGTCTGGGAGTGCCAGCATCGTTCCCAATCCCCCAGTGTCGAAGTCTTCGCAGAGTATGTTCCAGTCACGACTTTCATCTTGTCTGACACAGATCATTGCCTCTGGTCTAGATGAGAGGATGTTCTTACCATATTATGTTGTTTCGGCTATTCACTCGCCGGAGCCACTCATCGAAGGCGTTCATTCTGGTTTCGAGGCCGATACCATCATTCAGAAGTCAGTCAAGCGAGCCATGAAGACCCTGAACACGATTGCCTCTAAGGTACGTGAAGTCGCTTCATAATCGCCTGTGCCTGAGGGTGTCTGTCAGCGAAAGGCCACCAATGCCCCTCCCGCATCTCAAGCACAAATGTTACCGAGCTTGCCTCTGGTGGCTCAGCACTGGAAGGATTTACTTTGCCTGAAAGATTCCGAATTATGCTGATTTTAGACAGGATTGCTCAGTCGCAGATTCTAACGCGTCTATTCTGCGCGCATTCAAGATGCTATATTCGTTGACTTTACTACAAATATACAATGGCGACACCGATGCTGTGACCATTTTAGATGACATAGAAACCTGCTATGAGCAGATTGTCAAGACCAACAACGACGAAACGGATGGTATGAAGCTCCTAGTGGAGGTTCTGTTATCTTTCGTCGCAAAACCCTCGGTGCTCTTCAAAAGACTGGGTGAGCAAGTCTTTACTGCTTTTGCCGGTGAACTTACGGAAGACTATCTCGAATCACTGACGGACATTTTCAACAAATCGGAGAATGTCTCTGGTCAGAATGAGCTTTTCGAGCCAGACGATGATATAACCGAAGACGATGGTGAAGACGACGAAGACGGATCCTCCGCATCAGACGTAGAACTCATTGACGGGCGATCGGCTGCAGAAAGAGATAACTCCTCGCTTGATGGTAGCGAGGTGGACGGCAACTTGTCCGGCGGCGAGGACGACACTAAGGACAACACAGCCGCGGAGTCTGACGATGATGGGCAAGAGCTGGAGAGCTTCAACAAAATGCTGGCAGAGACACTGAGGACAAAACCTGCTGACGCGGCATTGTTAGACGGCGAAGGCTCCTCATCGGACGAGGACATGGACGACGAACAGATGATGGCCCTGGAACCTCACTTGATCAAAATATTCCAAGAGCGCAAGAAAACAGCCAGCAAAAAGAACGAGAGCAAGGACGCCAAGGAGACCGTCACCAACTTCAAGAGCCGGGTGCTTGATTTGCTGGTGATCTACGTGAAGCAGCAACATGCTAATACCACCGCACTGACGCTCATATTACCCCTTCTGAGACTAATCCGGACCACGAGCAGCAAGCACATCTCAGAGAAAGCGTTCAATCTGCTAAAGACATACTTTGACTCTTGCAAAGGCAACAAAGGTATACCGGCGACATCCACAGAGACAGGGCTGCTTCTGCTTGAGTCCCTCCACGATGAGTTTATGCTCAGCACATCGAAGATCCATGTCAGCGCCTGCAGTCGCTCAAGCCTGTTCCTAGCCAAGGTACTGCTTGGTGTCGACAAGGCCACCTACGGAGAGATAGCACAGCAGTACATGAAGACGCAAGTTCAGTGGTATGAGCATCCGAAGAGTAAGATGATGGGCAGCTTCTTCACCGAGTGGATTAGCTGGAGCATTGCTACGAGTCGAGGGAAGTAATGACGGAGAGAATTCGAGGCAGGTCAGGCTGCGTGTGTTGCATGCCTGGGTTGTTTAGAAAAGGGATGTGAATATTGCCCTAAGGAGATACCCCTTCGCACAATGTAAGGTTGTCGGACCCACTATAAAGTTGAAATATGAGAATGTCCGAGATGGAGGGATGTCGGCTTGAAAGAGCTCCTCAATCTTTACAATCATCTAAGAAACTGTATTTGTTGTTGTCTCCACGTTCCTCCGCCCAGCAGCATCAAAACCATCCTTAGGTCTTTTGCGGTAAAAACGCGTATGGGAAAGTCCGCTCTCAGCATTCCCAAACATCCATGAATTCATCCCCAGCCAGACGAGATACTAAACATTTGCTTTCCTCAACTTGACGACGCAGTCGAACTGCTGCTTCACGAACCAGACATTGTCCGTGGTCCAGTCCTTGGAGGGATCCACAAGCTCGAATTCAAATTTCCGGTACAGCTGCGGAATCACCTTGGACATCTCGAGTAGGCTGATGTTCTTGCCAATGCACGTTCGAGCCCCTGCGCCAAACTGAGAAGAACGTGTGTTAGTAAATTGGATTCTACGTTAACAAAGATATAGATTAATTCTGTAAGCTTACCGCGAGAAAGTTCTGTTCCATAATAGAAACCTTCTCCTTCCCTTCAAGCCATCTCTCTGGTCGGAACTGTGCTGCGTCCTCACCAAATACTTCTTCGTTAAAGTGCATAACCCATGGATTGATGCCGACGGTTACCTGTGCCCAGTCAGAGACCATGATCGTACTTATGCAACAAGCGTACTTACGCCTGCAGGAAAGTCTCGTCCCGCCAGGTGTGCGCCCTCCGGCGGCACAATACGACCCATGGGCTGGCCCGTGGCAGGGTGTATGCGCAGTGCCTCTTTGATTACAGCTTGCAAATAGGGCATCTTCTGCGCCTCCTGTAAGGTGACCGGATCGGAGATCCTGCCCTCCGCGGCTAATTCGTCAATTTCCTCCCGCAACTTCCTGGCCGAATTAGGGTTCTTGAGCAGCGAGTAGATGACGGTGCTGAGGCTGATGGCCGTGGTGTCTGAGCCAGCGGCGATGTTGGCACCCATTGTGTTGATGAGGTCCATGTGTTCAATATTGCCATCATCCTTGAGCTTGAGAAGCTTTGTAAGAAAGTCGGCTCTCTCGGACGACGCTTTACCGCTACTCCTCTCCTGAATGCGCTCCTTGATGAAGTTGGCAACCAGGTCGAATGGAATCTTGAGCTTCAATGTCTTCGTAAGTAAGCCCAGCCAAGCGTGTAACTCGGGGACAATGCCAACGCGAGAGCCGTAGACCATGGTATCATGGATTGCGCCTAAGATGCCGCTGAAGTCTTTGCCTTGCTGCATGAAACCAAAGGACTTGCCAACCTAGGTCAAAAAGATATCAAAGGCCGTTCTGAATTGTAATGTCCTGGCATGCCTACTGTGATTTCACCAATAACGTCAAAAGCATAATACTGCATCCAGTTAGGGATCGACAGAGGTTGCCTCTCCATTGCGAAACTCGATAACCTATCAGACAGCTCTCTGGTAGATTTATCCACGAACTGCTCATAGGACAACAAAGTAGTCATAGAGTACAGTGACGCAACTCTTCGCCGCATGATAGCATGGCGTTGGATATCGCACTCAGACATTAAATTGGCGAGCTCCGCATTAGGATCGCCAAACGCATGGTAAAACGGAGCTTTGACGAACTTGGAGCTGTGGCCGTAAATCGCCTTTACGGCTGCTGAATCGTTAAGACTGTACCGATCTGGCGCTATGCGTACGATCGGTCCTGAGTGTGGAGTGAGTTACTGAGCCGAATACAGCCTGGATTTACGTGAATCGGATTACCGTATTGCTTGTGCAAGTTGATATTTGTGCGCTCGAAGTCACTTCGACGCACCGCTTTAAGCTCCCATAAGCGACTAAAGCGAGCCAACAGTGGACCGGGTATGTCCTTGAGAGGATCGCGAAACAAACGGTAAAGGAGACGTAAGAGATAGACGCCAGCGATGGAAAGCAGAACGACGACCGCGTAGGCTAACGCATTTCTGTCGTGACGACTCGGCTCAGACGGCGTTCTTAATCTTGTCATGTCTGAGTTCAGTGCAGAGCCCAGGATATGTGCAGTTTCCGGCATTAATATATATGTTCGATGTGGGATGGTAGGCAGAAGTTAAGGCGCAGGTGAGAAGTAAGGCTTACTGTGGATCCTGCAGTCGGAACCTATCCTTCCGCAGACTCCACGGTAGCGCATTGGCTTGTGGATGATTACAAACCGTTCTTACGGCAGACTACCAGAATGTAAACCGAGATCACCTGTTTGCGTGATTCTTATGTTCGAAAACTATATCCTATGATTGCCTCGGGCGATGGCCCAACGTTAAGAGTAGTCGAAGCTGCTTGACGGCATTTCCGCCAGCCTTCCAGTACTTCGAAGTATTGCTTAGGTATGAATGATCAATATGATCACTTCTGACAAAGCTTCAACAGACATTAACACGCTACCGAACACTTTTGGGCATCGCGGAGTGTGGACCTAGCAGGTAGGTGACATCGCCCTACTGTTGTGCGAAGCCGGACTTAGTCCTCCGATCGGGAATCTCACTCAGCATAATGTGCTCGCCCTATGCCGAATGCAATCAGGGTGGACCGATGATGACTAAACTCGGATGAGATGTCGAGTGCGCGAAGTCATAATTAGCACATAGAAATACCGGCAGAGTCCACCAAGGCTCATGATTCTCTGCAGCCTTGTGTGCAATAATGCCATTCTTTCCCGTCAAAAGCGCCCCTTGTATTCGTCGTAAGCTTTCTTTAAGTGATAAGAACTATTATGTCCCTAAAAAGAAATTCGAAGACTTCGAACCGATGGGATTGCAGTATGTCACGGCGGCGGAGCGTCTAGACCATCGGTCAACTTTGTGCTCCTCTACTCAGCTGAAAACGGGGCATGTATTTCATGCTTTGGACGAGTCACCACTCTAGACGAGGTTCCTGTTCGGCTAACTTGATGTCCGGTTGAGTACGAACTGTGAGCGGCTTTATGGGACTGGAAGCGTGTCAGTCAGTGCGATATCATCCGCCTTCGCCTCTTTGCTCTTCCCTGTCTTCGTGCAAGCACGAGACAATCATCTTGGGCCCACCGGGCCAGTGCATCTCATTGCGAGCGAACTTGACAGCGGAGCCGTCAAAAGGTTGACCAGTCAGACTTGCTTGTCCAGCAATTCCAAATGATGCAGCGTTCTGGTTTTGGTTCCAAGCTCCTGAGTATTTCGTTATAGCCAACCGAATATGCGTTTCAAAGCAGAGCTTTGACATCGATTAGGGAGTAGAAAAATCAGGTGACCGCCGTCGCAATGTGACAACATGTCAGAAGATTGGTTCTAACTGAGGAATGCCATCCGGAGCGTCACTCTGTCATGATAAACACTTCGCCATACGCTAGACTTGACAGGATTTCCAGCATATAGCAGGTCCGCACCGTTGAGCGCGGGGTACCGCGTGATGCCCTTGCAGATCCAATTTTCGAGGCAACTTGCTATATGGAAGAGCTATTCAAGATATGAATTGACGCTGCATTGGCTGAGGAACGCATCCTAGTGTGATTGGACGGTGGCAGTCCATCCAACTGCGACCTGCTAACAGGGCCCGACGGAAGCCACTTGAGTGCTAGAGTATTCAACTTCAATGCCTGTGTGGCACTAGCATCATCAAGATAAGTAGGTTGGTCCACAGGTCGACAGGTCGGCTTGGATAACATCACACAGCTGGAGGTGCACGTCGGCTTCACAGCGAAAACCGATATCACAACCGAGAGGTGTTTTAGAGATGTCGCAAGAACTCCGCAACTTACTGATCCTTGAGTTCCCAGAAGATATAGATATTTGCTTTTGCGGTCAGTCGTCTTTGTACGTAGAAGCAAACCATCTCCAATACGTCATGCAGCCTATTTGCCGGACAAGTAGGAAAAGCAAGGCGGAGCGAAATGTAAATCCCAGGATTAGAAGTCCTTCTAGGCATAATTTGATCACAGCATGTCTTCTTGTACGCTCGCCAATTGCGCACCGTCGCCTGAAATAAGCCATACGGCTAGCGTCACTACCCGAATGATCGTTTTTTACCCGAACCAGCCCTTCCTTCATATACCAAACCACGACCATACAAACTTCAACCGGTTGAGTGGCTCAATGCGTAAGCACTCGTGCTTATCAGGTCGTGGCCACACACCCGCCGAGTTGAATCCCGAAGCAAACTACACTCGCTCAGGTACGTATAACCCACCCCCAAAACCAGAACAAGCGAGTGTAGTTTCGTAGCCGCCTACCCCCTGCGGGGGTTGGGCGGTGAGCTTTTGTTTATTTTATTTATCAGAACTAGCTATGGCTTTTCGGGATTCATTTTATATGATCTGACTGTGGGAGGTAATGCTCCTAGGAAGTTTTTAATAAAGATTTTGAGTGGTAGCTCCCAGAGAAGATGGGAGTTTCAGTCTAAGAGTATCCAGACTGGTAGTCCAAATAGTGGGCCTTCAATCTCCAATATTTGCGAGATGGTTCTTACCTATCCAGCTATGAGATCCTTGATATATTTAGAGGATAGATCTTCATGCACTCGCTGAGTTGGCGTTCCAAATATCCGCCTCACTTGATGCAACTGGTTCGGACACCCTCGCGTATGGCACTTCAGTGATTCGATACACGCCATGCTTTCAATAAGACAACTAGGGATTCTCAGTACTGAGTATTGGCAACTAATCATGCTGTTATTCTGAGGTATCGGGAACGGAACCTTTGGTGTTGGGGTTTTATGTGCGGTAATGGCCGGGCGCACGTCGCACCAAACATGTCGCCGCTTTCAAAACTGTGTAATCGTCTGGCTTCAAACTGTTTTATAGTACCTCTATGTCATTGAGGCCAAACCGTCAGTATGCTCGGAACGTGTGGTAGACACCGGTTGTCTGCTATCTCTATGTACTGTAGTCTGGTTCGCGTTTATACTGGAAACTGAATCAGATCTTACAGGTTGGACCCAGCATTATTATCTTCATCGTTGTCGGGCGCAGATCTCTACCTAGCCAGAGAGACGACATAGAGTACGCTTACTGGATGAAGTCAAATCTGGGGCTACAGCTGGTGCGACAGACAAACCTGGTCAAGCCAGGATAACATGTTTCCTCAATTCCAGGCGCTGTGACAGCAATTGACTTTCAGTAACGCAGCGCAATCGACCCACCTTTTTGTGTGTGGTGTGCAACGCCATGCATCTACAGTCACGGGATCTGGCGTGGGTGACCCGCTTAGGATTGTTTACAGCGCGGTTTTTCAGCCGGATGCTGTCAGCGGCGCAAACCCCCTGAAGCTGCTGCTCCACCACGGGTCAAGCTTGGGCGACGGTCAGGACCCAGGTTAATGAAGATAAGGGATCAGTCGCATATTCAGTTCAGTACACAGTTGTTTTCAACCGTCAACGCAGGTGAAGACAGTGACTTTGTTGGGACTTCAAACCATCCTCTCCTCCTCGCAGTCTTAAGTTCTGCACAAAGTATGCCTCCACAAACATGAAACGGATGGAAGATCCATGATCCAGGTAACGTCTCCTCAAGACATGGTTCAATCGGCGAAGTTCTGCAGGCCTTCTTTGCATATCGCCGAGTTCACGGCGCTTTAAGGAATACATTCGGAAGTGGCATGGTCAAATGCGCGAGCCTGGCCTTACCCAACTTCATGGAGCGCTAACAGCCAGTAGTACGCGGTTTTCTTGTAGTGGTCCCAGCTGGGCTAGAGACCGTTACGCTGCTAGCGCTCCCCTCCCGCTGAAAGATTCCCAAGATCAGCGGGGAAGGGGTACTGTAAGATAAGGAAAGGTTGACTGATCATTGCGCTATGCTGACGCCGAAGGGTCACAGTACCTTTAGAGTTTCCGAGCACGCGCTGTGATAAGCAATCTTTATGGATACAGTACAAGGATATGTGTGGCATCAGTGCATGGTTTGCGTTTGAACATGCCCATTCCAATTTTCGACTGGGTAGGCTTGAACAATGTGAATCAAGACCGTCCGGGTAGCTGAACGGTCTGTAGCTGAACGGTCTGGCCATGGGAAGGAATGGTATCTCCACACCAGCAGGATGCCATCGAAGCAATGTGCGTTCCCATTCCATAGCAACGGAGATTATCCCGCAACTATCCAGAAGTGGTTGCCAAGTTCGGCTACATACAGTAACGCCCGAAAACGCGCATCTACATCTAAAATTTACCATCTTTACAACTTCTGGATTGGCAACAGAACGATGTCGTTGATGTAAGTTAGCCTAGACTCTGTAGTCTGGCTTCGTGATTCACTGCCCAGAGTTCGACGCCCCTCCTTAAGGTAGTAATTAAGCCGTATTTTTTACCTGCGGTCTTATTGTGAGCTTTGGCTGGTAATATTTGCATATATAAGCAGGAATTCGCGGGTGGACTTTGCGGTACGGTACCCAGCTCTGGCTGGGCTTTGGCGGCGTGAGCGGGTACCTGCGCACAGACATAAGTTATCTTTTAGCGCGGTAAGGTATTATTCGAGGCAGCTCGCAGCAGCTTCGCTAACATGCACGCGCCCCGCACTGACGCTCAAAGTAAGGCGGGCGGCATCACGTTGCTTTGGAAACATCCCTACCTACCTCTACCTTTTTACCTCTACTGCACCTTGGTTGAAGCTGGAGAACTTCAACCTTTCTCCCTCATGTTCAGCTCAGCATGGATACCACCTTCCGCTACATATACACGTAGGGGTGACATCCACCGGGTGCCTCGACTGTCCCAGCTCTCCATTGTCTCCGAGCTTTGCACACCCCTCCCTAGATACCGGGCATTCTAGGTCAGCATCGCTACGTAGCAACGTGCACGACACCTCTCAGCAGTCTTTTTGGGAGCCATTGAGATACACTGAGATGCAGTAATTGCATTGAATTGTCTCCCTCTTGTATACTTATTGTGGCTGAATTGCTTCTTGATACCTTCGAGCTTTCATCGGCATCTCTTGCTCGAGCCTCCCGGAATAGCTCCACAATCAATTACTGCAAGCTTTAGTTACACCGGACTTAGAACGACCTCCTTCCTCGAACAGAAATGTCTTCTCCATTGGCGATGCGGCAAACTGCCCTTCCCGGACCATGGGCATTGCACAACGACAGTCTTCTACCAAATCGTTACACCTTCGGCACTCAGAAGCTCGACTACTGTCAATTCAGGATGCAAAAGTCTGATATGGATTATTTCTCACATGGACCAGCCCGAGGCTCTTCTCCAACAGCGACTCTCGCGGCAGATCTGTCCCAGAACTGCCACATTGATCACAGGTAAGCTCAGTGACTTGGCCTGCACTCACAGCTCTAACGGATGCACCCAGTCCCAAACCGGCCACACCTCGTCGCAATCTTTTCAGAACTGCTCTGCACGGAATGTTTCCAAGACAAGGTAGGAACCCATGGTTGTGACTTCTGTTGACACTGTGTGCTGATGCGGAAACAGAAGGCTTGACCACTCCACCGATACCCTCTTCGTCACCCGCGCCAGACAGTGATTTGATGGACATATCTCCACTGCCTCACAAAGTGCCTTTCGCAAGGGCAACGCAGATTCAACTCCAGTCACCAACTCCAGAGCCAACTCCTCCCACTGAAGACGTGAAGGCTGCCCCATTGAATACGCTACCCAGCGCAACTCAATCCACGGAACCAATATTGGCATACTCTATATCTAATGTTTTACAAGAGTATGTCTCCTCTTATTCAGTGTAGCTCATCTGATTGCTGCGCGGCCCGCCCGCTCAATTTTGTTCATCCCAACTATTGCCTCTGGCAGTTCATGGTCACAAAGACTGACACGTCAATGCAGACGCAGAAAGAACAGTCTTCTTCGGCCCACTCTTGCACACACAAAGCACTATTCGACCAATACTATGCCCCTAGCCTCAGAGGTTAAGGAGAGAATACGATCGAAGGCCCAAGAAAATCGTCTTCCAGCTTTCCCGGGTGGCAGTGAAGACACGAAAGCAGGGCTGTCCGAAGAGATGGACTCCGTCGATAGTTCCAACGCAGCGCCCAGGCAGGTTCGGAAAACATTCGAGTCCACGTTGACATGCCTTCCCTCTCGGCCGAGAACCAACCTCCAAAGACAGTACTCGAACTCGAGCAATATGTCACCGGGAAGTTCAGGGGTGCGCAGAAGCACAGGAGTTCCGACGAGGCCAAGAAAACACATGCGAAGGTGCCTGAGCTTGTTCGAGCATCCTGATCGTTTCGTGATGGAACAAAAGAAGGAACAACTTCCCGAGGGAAAGCTGGATCTCATTCACAACTTTGAGGAACCTGACACACTTCATCTACCGCACTTTTTCAAGGAAGATCAATCCGAAAGCGTACCACGGATATCACAAGATACCATGCTACAGGTGCTGAACGGTGCATATGACAATACTTTCCCACAGAGGCTTGTCATCGACTGTCGCTTCGAATACGAGTACAAAGGGGGTCATATTGACGGTGCTTTGAACTACAACGACAAGGAGTCATTGGCCAGGAAGCTGTTCGAGCTGTCTCCACAGGGCAAGACCCTAGTCATCCTTCACTGCGAATATTCTCAGTTCCGAGCCCCCATTAGTGCAAGCCACCTCCGTCAGGAAGACCGGAAACTCAATGCATTCCAATATCCCAAGCTTTCTTACCCGGACATCTACATATTGGAAGGGGGTTACAGCGCCTTCTTTGCTGCCAACAGTAACCGCTGCATTCCACCTGCGTATATCCAGATGGCGGCCAAAGACCATGAGCATGCCTGTGAGCGAGGAATGGGAAAGGTTCAGCGCAAGAAACTCCACAGAGCACAAACTTACGCTTTCGGGCAGCATTCCTCTCCAAGCATGGACGTCGACATGGACATCAGCATGGACGATAGCCCTTCCTACGTTGGTCGATCCTTTTCCACTGCCACGACAGCAATGGATTTCACAACCAATGGAGCATTCGGGTTAAAGCGCTTGGGCCTCAATCGCCGTATACCGTCTCTTTAGGCAGCTGACGTGGCTTCGTCATTGTCTTCGTGCAACCCGTTCGCTACTAGGCTTGCATTCACTCACGGCCGCATTTCGTTCAAGAGCTTGTATCTCTCGACTTTTCTCGCATCATCGGAGTTTGGAGTTCTCGAATTTCACTGGCACTGGGTTCAGTCGCCTCCTGATCTGCTCGGCCCCATAGAGCAGCGGGCACAGTTCCACTTTTCTTTTCTTTTACATGCCTCAACCGGAGCATTGCGAGGAGTTTGATTCGCGATCCGGCCTGATAGGCAGTGATCTGCTTGCGTGGTGTTACTTGGCTTGGGAGCACTCTGTGCTGCATTTTGGGAGCAGGGCGTCAGTGGTTTTGAGTGGATGAAAACTTCGCTGTTGATACCCTTGACGGCCTCACGAATTGTTGCATTGGCATTGTTGGGGTTTTTGAGCACACCATGGGAAGGAAGATGGCATGGTTCTCTGTTGTACTCTGAGGTACTCGGCGTCGGAATGAGGCTTTGGTTGGTGGTGAGTTTTCTCCCACCTCTGGTTGTTTAGTCGCTTCGTAGCTGTGTTACAATTGAACTTTGACCATTATTACATCTTCCTCATGGTTGACCGTTTTCTCATTGAATTCCGCCTACAAGCCAGTGAGGGCAGCCAGCACGTGACCAAAATTACCCTCGAACTTCGGAGCCCGTTGTACGCGTGCTCGCGTCCTGCCAATATCTCCAAGGTACTTCTGAAACCCACCGCAAGATAATATTCCCACCTAATACTCATCCGTCTATTTACAATGGACATCGACGACATCCTAGCTTCTGTCTCCCACTCCGCCGTACCGCAAGCAACCCTTGACCTGCAAGAACTCACACGAGCGTGGGTGGCCGAAAGAGTAGCGCCTGAAATACTACCATATCCCGAGGCGCTGATGGGGAGGGTCATGGAGAGGATACGACGCCAGGTAAATGCAATAACTTCCTCAGTCTAATATTAGTCGAGTTCGTCAATGGGCTGGATAAGAGCGTTTGGCGCTTGCATTAGGAGTTGGGCCCGGTTTCTTAGTTAATCTACAAAACAAAGCTGATCTTCCGCCGAGGAACAGTAGATCGAGCTCGTGGAAGAAGAAACAGGCAACATGGACCCGAAGGCCAACTTCCGGCTCATCGTCCTGCAGACGGAACTCGAGCGGTTCAAGTTCCTCGTCCGTAGTTTTCTGAGGGCTAGGATGGCCAAGGTACGGTTGCCCTACCCTCCTCCGGCATACCATACCAAACTCTCAACACCGTCGCCGTCTGAACGCTGTGCTGTTCATTGAAGCTGACACACGCACAGATCGACCGCCATCCCCACCACTCCCTCACCCTCCCCGCCTTTCACCTCTCCCCGCCCGAAACGCAATACCTCCACACGCACCTCTCCCTCCTATCCACGCACTTCCACTCCTCGTTCCTATCCTCCTTCCCGCCGCAGCTGCAGCGGCTGGACGATACGGCGGGCGGAATCAGCATGGTGGATAAGCCGGATGAAGAGAAGGCGGTGTTTGTGCGGTGTTTGAGGGATTGTGAGGTCGAGGGTGCGGCGGGGGAGGAGATGGTCAGGATGAGGAGGGGGGATGTGTGGGTTGTGCGGTGGAATTTTGTGAGGGAGGGTGTTGGGAGGGGGGATGTGGAACTGATATAGGGCTCTAAGACGGGATGAGGATGGGATAGGGTGGAGAGAACTAGGTGTTGTTGGGATGATGGTGAGCTGGTAGATGCGAAAGGCGGTTGGGGCAGGTGGTGGCAGATGTGCATGGGAGAATGGACGGATATGGGTGGGCGTTCGTATCAGTGCACTTTATGGGTGTGGATGATGGAGTTATGCATTCGATTCCGGTGTCAGCTACATGTTGCATCAGGGGGTATCTGGGATATAAGATATAGTGATCCGAAGAAGAGAGATTACTGAGAGTCCACTGTTTCTTTGTATCTCCGAAAGAAACGAACATTATCACTGCATCGTGTAGCTTTGGAACTAGGTGGCTAGAAATCTTGTTAAAATTGAGCCATAGGTCCCTCGATATAATCATATCAAGAAGCCTCAACAGCGATCAAACCCATCGTGGCGTGCTAGCAAGAGAACAAGATTAGTCAATCCTGGAAGCGTCGATTCTCAAGACTGGCCAACTTGGAAGCCGCAAGATAATCTAAAGCTTGGCAAGGTCACAGAGTTCCTGCTCTCAGTGCGGCCCATGCCCTTCTTCTATAGAAGGACGCAATCTACACACAGACATTGCCGTGCCTACCGCTCGTCTTCGCTCACCACCTCCTACTATTGCTGCAGCAGGCAGAATGGGAATCAATGTCGCTGGAGGCGCTTGCGACACAATGCCCGTTGGGATACATGATAACGTGTTTGAGTATGGTGATGATGGTGATATGTTGAGGGTGGTAATGATGCACCAAGTTTGAGTGTGTTGATAGTGATGACTATAAGCATGGCGGTAAAGATGAGCATGGCGGAAATGATGGGTTATTTATGAAACCGGTTTTGCACAAGAGTACGGCGTCAGAGTCAACGCCGAGGACAGTCGCGTTAACGAGCATGATATTGAAGTTGTACCGACAGAAGGTGCTCAGTGACTCCGGCTACACCTCGCCCAACGCTGTATTTACTATCTGGTCGGTTTCCTCCGATTGCCGACGTCGAAGAAGTTGAGGTTTCTATGTAATGAGGAGGCTACTTCTGGGTATCTACTTCTGTAGATAGAAGACCCGCTTACCTTTAGTGCTAACTTTACTTATCGAAGGTGGATATACCATGCCATACAGCTAGGCCGATGGCTTGACCGAGGTGCAGGGCGTAACTCTTTAAGGTCGGCACGTCTCGCAGCTCGTACCTTATGTATAGGAGATTTCGGACGGTGCTCGTTTTAACGGCTACAATAACGTATGAAAAAGCCTATCGCACTATATAACCCACAGGTTGGAACCGGAACTCAGGGCACGCAGTATCGGAGTGATAGGATCATCGCTAGCTTTGCTCCTCGTTATACGTTCGGTTAGCATTAAATTTAGATAGATTAAAGTGTTTGTTCCACCACAGTAGAAGAGAGTTTCGGTCGACAAAGCGGTTTAAAAGCGGCGACGACGACCATGCTGGCGGAGTTTCTTGATAGCCATGGTCGAGGAGTGGTTCAAGGGGAAGCAGAGAGTTTAACATCGACTGCTCGAGCTAAGATATGAAGATCAACGGAATCTTGAGCTTCCAGACCGGAAGCAAGACAAAAAGTCCGACAGCTGAGAAGCAAGGCCAGTGAATTCTCAGGTAGCAAATCTCCGAGCCGCGCCGCTGCCTTCCTGGAGTGGAGGACTGCGCCCCCGGGAAGCCAATGAGTAGCTATTAAGGCTATCAAAAAGGGCTACAAGGGGGGCGTTCAAGAACAAAGGAATTATATTGCGGGAAACTTACGACAAACTCCAACATGAAGCTGGAGATGAGGAAAATGACCTTGACCGCGAGGTTACCTTCATCAATATGTAAAAACAATTCACTTAAGGCGATGTTTAGGATGGTATTGATAGCCCGAAAGTATATACAGATTTACTATAAGTAGAGGACTTCGTTATAGACAATCTCTTCAGGAGAATGCAACTTGCGAGCTCAGAAGGAATACGAACAGCGCGTCTCAGGTCATAGATCGAAAACGGTTCAAGAAGGCGGTTGTAGAGTGTCGATCATTACTTTACTACCATAGACAAATAATGATGGTGATGATGTAGATAGGAGCTATCATGACCACGATGAAGATAAAGACGCCAAAGATGAAGATCGCGTAAAGTACACACAATATTAAGAAGTAATCGTGTCCCGATGATGATAGTCACCGATATCTTTTTTGCAGAGGAGTATCTTGCGTGGGCTATTATCTCCTACCTAGGGCGTCTTTCTATGATGCACGGTGTGTCCTGGATATGTTCCCGGCCCTCATCGGCAGCACTCTCTCTACTGCTTCTCCTCTGTACCAATGTCTACAGTGTGGCAACAAGACTGTCTTTCTGATCGTATTTAAACTTGTTGACGTGCCGGATGTTTTCTATGCTCTGAGCATACTGTGGTACTCAAACTCTTATGACATATATTGGGTCGAACAATGTTAGTGCAACGGGGAGCAGCCATTACGGCTGTCAGTGTATGACCCTTCTTTAAGAGGCGAAGTAATGGATTAAGGACGTGAGTATTGATGTAATTCTTCTCACTGAGAGTTCCTTTTACTCTTATAACGTTCATACATAGATCGTAGTACAAACTCCGCTTTAGAAAGTATGGATCTCCATCACTCATGAGACCTCGTATATCTCGTTATTCGTATACATTATCGTTATGCCACCAACGCCAAAAGCATCCGACGGCAAAAGTTGCAATAGGGGGCCTTTACACCAAAGTATATCACGATCTCAGATGTATAACCACCAGGGTACACAGATAAGATTTTCACGAACGGTGGAGCATCGGAAAAAGCCGGATGCTCTTCTCAGACATACGGGACGGTATGGTATGCGTAGGGCCTCTGTGCGATTCGACAACTGTCCCAATGCTCCACTTAAGTATTTCCATATCATCTCAAGCTCGGGACCAAGCGCCTTGATTATGACATGCCCACAACTCGGAATTGCCAACTAATTCTTAACGACGTATCAACCAAAAAACCGGCAGGCCTTTGCTGATGGTTGCATAAAAATTTGAAAGTTTGACGACGCGGGTTCTGACCCTGTAGCATTCCTCCGTCAGACTTGCTGCTTTAGCGCGTTATTCCATTTGGAACGCCGTCGAGCCTAAGTCACTAGACTCGGGGATTGCCATGAGCCTAGATTGCAAAGCTCCAGTGTTCCGCTCATCTCGTCTACTGAATAAGTCCCTCTACACATCCAAATAGGAGTCAATTCAAACCATTGTCAAAAGTGCAAGAGCGGTCAGCTTCGCTTCAATCGTCCGAGGTATAGATGTGTCCACGGTGTATATGACTTTCAGTGTAGAACAATTGCTCGCGCCGTGCCGCCTTCACTTAACGCCTTTTCAGCGACATACCAAGATTCTCTTGGCCAATTTGATTGGCCTATTTTGCATCTCCATCGTTCAAGGCTTGAGCTTTTCGGTTGAAAAATTTACGAGAACTTTCTGGCCGCTTTCGACTGAGCCATAAGCTTCGTTATCACGACTCTTAGGCTGTATGAGTTTGGCTGTCGGGGTTTCATCCTCGGCAGCTGAGGAACCTTCGTGGCGATGACAGAATGGTTGAGTCTGTTTCTCATAGAAGTGAACTTCGTCCTCGTACTTGCGCAAGGTTTCCGGCAAAGAGTCTTCAATACGCGACTTTCTTGCTGAGACGCTTGAAAACTCCCGTGCGGCTTAGTCGATCTTCGGAGAGCCCTCAATCCCGAGGGCGTAGCGTCAGGAATGGATATTGCCTGTGACACCCATATGTAACTCCTGCCTTGGTGTGCTCCAGGCTTACGTTTTTTTGTTTGTTCGGGACATTGAATCCAGAGGTTGAGATCTTCTCGTAATGGAAGTCATTTCGTGAGTGAACTGATTAAGACTGAAGAGGCAGCTCTAATGTTTATCTTAATTTATGCAGATAACCCTTCCCTGGTGTCGGGCGCTGGTGGGGGCCGCCGCTTCGCGAAGCCGACCCCTTGGGTGCCATCATCAGAGGCGAACTCAATTACTCCTTTATAAACCTCCTCTTAGATCATTACACGACCCTCCTCGGGTTGTCTCGGCCATACGCAGCTTCCCATGGTCTTTTCTCTCGAGTCCCGCAGCAGTCACAAAGCTGTTGGATCCGGTCGCCATGCTCCATACGTACGATCAAATATGAGTGCCTGGCCATGTCGTCTTCACAAATGTAGCTTCTCCCTCAAACGAGTGTATCCGGTTACCTCTACTACCCGCAATCCTCAATCTGCCGAGCCTTCCTGACTGTGATTTTGCCTTCGACTTTCCTCACTCGTAACCACATGACCTAGACCTGTAGCCTCAGATGTGGTCATCAGTTGTCCATTCAAGTATGCGTCTAGCACATCCTGATATGCCTTCTGGAGGCACTCCTCAGAATACTTGGCTCGAAGTTCCCTCAGCGACTCAGCGCGAGACGACTGTTTCTTTCGCAACGTTGGGTAGGAGGGTGATGCGCCCGTGGAGGATGACGAGGACAGCGAGGAAGTAGTCGAGCGGATGGAAGCATTGGAGTCAAGCGATGAGTTACGGGAATGCCTTGGTGTCACGGTGGTTGAAGCTTTGCTGTGCTGCTGTCGGTGGTCATGGTATACCTTCACTCGGACCGCTTGAGCAGCGGCGAATGCAATTGGGTAGGACTGGTGGGACCCGTAGAGGAACGATGACGGAGAGGGAGGTGGTGATGGGGAAGGCGGTACGTATAGGAGGTAGGACGGTGTGTCAGCCATGGTGGAGCATAGGATAGTGAACGCTCAGAAGGAGAGAGGCGGTCAAAAACGAGAGAGGGAACCGGTGCTGACAATATAGTCTTTCTTGAATGGGGTATATTTCTTCCAGCGGTATGTCATTGTTCCTTTAATTTCGTCCAGCATGATGTGAGTTATATCACTGCCTATGATGCATTTCAGCTCTTCCAGCCCTGTTCGTGTAGCCCCGGCTCCACATTGCCCCATTTTTCCGCCATCGTTCAAACCTATCAAGATCTGGCGATGAGCAGGAAATGCCTAAGGCTATTATTCAGCGCGAGCAAAACGACTCGGCTGCTTGGGGAGTGTTGCTCGTATGAGCGCATTGTGCTCGTACTTTGACATCATCCCGCAGACTGTGGATGCACAACCTAGCGTACCCTTGCCCGCAGCCAGCACTCTTGTTTGTGGGACACGTTGCCAAGGGAATCTAATTTTAGAGTTGCGCAGAGCAGTTCGACAATTGATGAATCAAAAACCATTCAGCTAACAGTCATAATGCAGGGTGACGGGTGGTCGTGGATGTTGAACTCGCGTATCTTCGAGACGTTGCCCATTGTCAATGGGCGTATCTAGGTAAAGTGGAGGCCTCTTTCCGGCTATATCCGGAGAACCATATCCAGATTAGGTAAGTAAACTAAAAAGTTGAGACACGTTCTCACCATAACGCAGTTGTTTGGTGCTGCAGAACTACGGTGGGTCGCTGTGACCTAGCTTCGACCTTCAAACTTTCTCCTCCAGAGATATAATTGCACCGACTTTCTTTGCAGACCACCGTGTCCGCTGCGAACTGATTATTGGGATGAGTGCTGTTTCCAATCGGATGGAGGACATTTTTAAACTACCGAACTACAAGGCAGTCTTCGCAGGGCTACTTGTTCGCCCCCGTCACGAATGTGGAACAGACAGGTAAGCACTTACCCAACGATTGTCGATAGCTGTTCCTGTGCATATGTGTTCGGAACGTCCTGTTCAGATCGTCAAGATCAGTACGCAGGGCCCAAGAGGCATTCAGCACCAGGCTCTCGAATCTGAGGGTGCTCCCTTCATCTTGCCTGTGCCCTCGCGACTCAGCCGCCTACCAGTGACAACGAGGAAGAGTCTGTGGTGTCCCATGAATGGTAGTGATCTCCGCTCCTCCTGCGGTCAGTGCTGATACAGTTCTGACCAGGGCGTAAGTTCTGGAAACATTCTGAGTTGCTGCTGACCAGCGACGAAACACCCTTGCTGCCACGTCATGTAGGAGGAACTCGACACGATAGACGTTTGGTTCTGCTTCAGATCTCTCTTATCCTCTCAAAGTTCGAAAGACTGCGGGTCCAAGTACGATTAACTCTGATCAGATGACGCTCTCAAAGAGCCAATCCATAATGGCCTTGAAAAGGAAAACAGAGATTTCATTGCAGCGTGGGCAGATCTGCTGGAGGATGAAGTAACACTACTGAGTATCCCCAACTAAGAACAGCTGGCAGGAATCTCTTGAAGCTTAATACGTTTTAGCAACTGGACAATTTTCTTGTTACAGTAGATGAGTCCCCTCTATTGACGCGTTGTGAAACGGGCTGGGGTCGGTGACTTCTCGTCTTCCAGATCACTCTAGCCTCGAAGCCCCATGAATGAAATGCTATATTCAGGCCTTATTCCCAGGGGTACTAGATTGAGAATGCTCCAGATGTATTGGACTTCTGGGCTGTGAGCCGAGCCAAATTTTCTGACATTCTCAATTTGCACTTCCATCTTTCCACACGCACTTAAAGTTCCCATCAATGCCTGTCAGTCAACAATGCCGGGCAGCCTCCTTGAAATCTAGAACGAATACCTGGCTTCGCCATGTGCCTACAGCTGATCCCAGACTCGACCATTCCGCGGATGGTACAATGCAGAAAAGTACCTTCGTACTGGTTTCCTAAAAGGCTGTACAGCCAGCCAACCGGGAAAGCTGATAGGTAGGGTCTCACATCGGCCTCGTAGAAAAGATACAGGGTATCGTCTCCCCTTGATTCTCCTCTGAGACAAGCGGGGGAGCTGAAGTTGGCCAAGTAGATAACGTGCTTGTGGAATCGGTCCGTCTTCGAGTCCTTTGAAATTAATCACTCGTAAAGCCTGGTTAATTCAACACCACGCTTTACAAGGCCTCTGCAAAGCTAGATCACCTCTGCAAGCAAGGGCATTGGTCGCTTACGAATGACAAATGCCAAAACCGCGGCTCCACGATGAAGAATGTGTATTAGCGTCGCGTGAACGCACAATTTGCCCATGATGAGTTTGGCTGGGGTTGGGTGGGCGGTTGCCCTGCAGAGAGTTAAACGAAACCCCGCAGTGGGGGCAGTTCAGAGCTAAGGTGTGGGATGAAAAGCTTGTAGCAAAGACAAGGATAGCGCATCCGCATCCGTTATTATTACCCACCTGATGCAAGAATGAGTGAGACGCAGAGTTTGGTCTCTGACGAATTTGGACGCATGAGGTCGCTACCATGGCCCGGACTTTTGGAGTCGCTTTCAGCCACGAGCAGCATGTTGGACATTAGTCACGTGAGGAGCCTCCAGCCCTTGGTAAACTGGGTCCTGTTGCTTTTGAAAGTTGCTCTGTAGGAGTAATCAATAGAGGGGATGGTCGCCCCAGAATTGAGATTGGAACAAGGCCCAAGTGTATATGGATTGCGACAAAGAACCAACGACGTGCTCGTGATTAGAGCGTCAAGATCAACACGCAAGGCCTTGATGCTTGAACCTAAACCTAAGCTGATATGCTCTGAATTCGCAGCGCCTGGGGTGTTATAGGTTGCCTCATCGACTTTAGTCATTCAGTAGACTTTGTAGTCGTTTGTAATCCTTTCTTCCGTTTATATGAGAGAGTGATTCTGCTCCAAGAGAAATCAAAGCTGCAGGTGGACACCATGCGTGATTGTCGCGGCTCCTATGTGACTAATCGTGTGTCCAGTGATACAGGGCATTTTGCCGATAGGGGTGTTTTATCGTAATGCGTTTTCATTCTAAATGTTCGTCCTCTTGGTCTCATACTGCCAATGCAATAGCCTGTATAAGCCGCGCAAAATGGGCATATTTTCTGCACACATCTCTGGGAGTGAGTCTTTGCTACTTTATAGAGTATGGAGACGACGTGAAGCTGTCTAGTTGTCATCCCTTCGCTAGGCGTTTGACGCGAGTCGCACGATCGATCCCGATTGAAGGGTTGCCATCTTCTTGTGACCTGACTGGTAAAAGTTCAGTCGTATATTGACTGTCTTGAAGTTTACCTCGAAGTTAGTCATGAATCTAAGGATAGCATGAACGATTCGCTGCCGCTGGGATGCCATAGAAAAGTCCCGATGAAAATTGCGGGTGTGCCGCAGCATGCGTCGTCATGAAGATGTTAATCTCTAGAGGGCATGAGATTATTGTGTGCACCTCGATACTGTAGAAAAGAGCCGCAAGCTTTGATGTCCGTTCGCTCCCGCCAGTCGGGCCTGGCTTGCACAACCATGATTTCTCGAAGCGAGAGCAAGCCCACCAGCAGGGGCGCTTCATACAAACACGGGCTTGAGTTTGAACAGTGATTTGAAAGTCGAAATAATTCACATGGTAGTTTAGGCTGACGAGGAACATTCACCAATAGATGCGAGCGGGTGGATATCAAATCATTACGGCGATGTGTTACAGGGGTAAGGATGGAGGTGTTGTCCAAGGTCCGCTCGTGATCAAACCTTTCCTGTTCGGTAACTGCCAGTCAGCTTCACAGGACATCAATCGTCCACCAGCTGCGGCTCCTTTAAGCGAAGTTCTGGCGGTGTAGAAAGTGTGTGCTGGCTAGCAGGCTTTTCGTTTACCCTATCGACGCACTCTTGAACGCACTCCAACCTTAACTTGCGCTTCACAACCACAGCTTTGGGAGCAATCAGTGGGAAAAACGGAATCTCCCCGTGGAAGGTTTCAAACTATCCACATTTGGGAGCCGCTCTTTCACTACCATGCCGTCACGTTGCTGATGATATCGATGCCCGACACGGGCGGGGCGTTGTATACGTTATGGAACCTTTTCCTGGTTCTGCTGCCGCCGATGTTGCACAAGGGCGTCGAGGATCGCCTGACTAGGTAGTGTGCTGGGAAGATAATTTGCGAGGGAACGTAGTTGCAACCTGTCGCTGAAAATTGCCATAAAACGGTGTAATGCTGGTTGATCCGGGCCAAGAGCTTCCCTTGAGGAGCTGTGACGGGATGCCACCTCGCTGGAGCATACCAGGAGTGCCATGCTCCAACTGCCGGCCCCGCTGTCATGACATGGCTAAATTGGGATTCGCGCGAATGATACGCATTCATAGTCGGTGCTAGCTTACGAGCCCGCTGTTATCGTGGTTGGCTCCCGTCCACTTATTATTTATTTTGGTGCTACAGCGAACCGAGATACCAAGTGTCATCGCTGCAAACGTCTCTTCAGCACACGCTGCCCAAATTGCAGGAGTTCATGGACTGTGCTCAAGCCCACGGGTGATTCGTACCTGCGTCGCGCTCGTCTTGTGCATCCTAATAATATTGACAAGCTGTGAGGATTCCGTGCCTAAGTCTTGCGCCCGCACCTTATCTGCCAAGGATTGCGCAGATCCAACCCGACTTCTGCTCTGACTTTGGCCAAATCCAGCCTCTTGCGTATCCGTCCCTGGAATCCTTGTCGCGAGAAAGTTTCCCATCGATCAAGGATTCGCTAAAGTGAATAATCCCGTGTCATTCGGTTAGATGATCGCGCCTCGACGCGGAACTTGGCCATCCATCAGTGCCATCATCGTCGTTCCATCTCAAATCGGCAGCGCCTTGTCGTCCACGATCGGCTTTTTCTTTCACCCTGAGACATTATTGTTCAGACCATCAACCGGTTCTAGTCCTGTGCTTCGTCCTTCGGTTACGGTGGGGTCTGTCTAGGGTACTCGCATAGAGTACTTGCATGCAACCCCGGTGCATCGTTTGGCCACGCTTGAGCAAGCTTAGTAACCGGTTCTGCCGCCAGCGCAGAAGAAACGTCTTTTGGGAAACTAGAGCTCTCTGTCACAAAAGTCAAAGCCCCACGTAGCAAGGAACGATTTCGAAGCACTGCCCGCTTTGGGCTATCATATCACGGACCCGCACCTGGATTCGTCGGCGAGAGAGTGGTGATCCCACCAGGCGGATCGCTCAACATCAGCCAAATACAGCAATAGTCTCCTGCAGCTAAAGCGTACTCTTCCCTCCTTTGCCGACTCGTTTGCCTGCGAGACTTCGTCCCGTCCCGCGATACGCACATTCTAAGACATATTTTGACGGAGCTTAAGGGTCCGGTCTGACGCCGGACGTTGCATAGCGGCTTGTCGCTGCACCATTTCGTCGGTGAAGCAGCGGGCTAGCTTACCTGCCCGCTGCGCGTTCTGCCGCTGCACAGAACGCTCCCGGTGCTGCAAGCACAGACGCCCAGGCTACGGGTAATAGGTACTCCGTACTTCCATTACTGTTCAAACTCTCAACCCGTTCGCACACCATCTCGCAGCTCGATACTGCCCTCGCCCTTGGACGCAGACACGTTCTCGACACGTTATTCAACGGCCACGAAACACAGCGAGCTAGGTGCATTTGAAGCTCGAATCGCACTGTTCCAGATACAGTACGCCCCCGGCACGGAGTTCGCTGCCCTGCCCTGCCCTAGCCCTGCCTATCGATAGCCAAATCAGTCAGGCATCTGTCTGTCTGTTCAGCCGTTGTTGCGCGCTAAAGACCCCCAACCTCCCCCTCAGGGCTCCGCTTCGCCCATCGCAGGTAAATCTCCGCCGTCCCCCGCTGCTTGTGCAGGTGAACGGCTTCTTCACTCCACCTCATTGGCATCAACGCCGGTATGTCGGTCGTTCATGCAGTGTTAGCTGCACATTACTCGCAGAGCTGCTGCTAATCTCAATGCCGCTGTGTGAGTAGGACCGTGTTGAGACTCCAACGACATCAAACGAGTCTTTCACGGCTCATGATCGACGACTCCACGACAACCGACGATTGTTAACGACCCGGCACGACCTTCCATTTGTCTCCAAACATATTCACAGAAAGCACTCCTTCTGCAGTCAACTCCTCTAAACGATCAGCAACTTACCGTAGAGAAACCGAAACACAACACGGTCGTTTCAACACATTCGCTATCCCATCGCCCATCCAGGAAGGACAACACTCTCGTTTGTGACGACTGGCACGAGTTCACGATAACGGCTTCTTTGCGCTTCAGCCTTGTGTAGATTTTCACGTTTGGTCCGAGCGTTGCATTGCCTCTGCATTTCTACATTCCTCGCCTCACCTCACACCCCGTTACGGCAACGTCCGCCTGAAAGGAGCCATTGCCACAGCGATCCCAAGCAAATCCGAGTCCTAAGGCTATTGTGCAAAAAATATACGGCCGAATAACCTCAGCTTTGCTATTCGGTAGTACTAGCTGTTGGAGCGCTGTTGGAGATTGGACTAATCCTTTGGATTACGGTGCTCCGCAGCCAAGGCGGATATCTGGGTCCTGAAGACGTGTATCTCCCGTTCAGCACATTTCCGGCAGAGCGAAAGGTACAATACTGCTTGCAGCTCCCAGGGAAGACTGGTCCGTCGTAACAGGTCGACGAAATTTCTGTCCCGCGTCCTCCACCCGACCGTCGAGCAGTTGTCTCTTTGAGCGTGAAGGTAGTTTCGTGCTTCTCGGTGGACTATTCAATTCCCTCGGGGACGTTACACGCAATACCGAAAAGCTGGAGCTGCCGTCACTATCCCGGGTCCACTCGCGATTCACCGTTGAGACGCCGTCGAACTACCCAAGTTATCCGCCATCAGTTGCACTAAGCGAACGATTGCCCACACTGGATCATAGCAGGTCGCAAGATACGGCATCGTCTAACAGTCCATCTCCACGGAGCGGCTCCTTCAGCGCGTACTCCGCAGGGCATTCAAGCAAAAGCTCGCACACATCGTACGCGCCTTCTTTGAACGGGACTCAGCATCCCGGGTCCAACACACCGTCCCCAGAGTACGCGCCACAGGTGTTTGGGAGGCCTCCATATTCGACGACGAATGCGAGATCGTATCATCAACCGCCATACACCACACCAGCTAATCCAGGCTACGGATACGGCACGGACAGTTACGCCAGCATGAACCATACTCAACCGTATATGGACGTGCATCAAAGCCACCTCTCCTCAGGGCAAGGCCATGCACCTACTTCGGCACCGTCCGGTCTTGCTCATTACGCACAGTATCAACAACCACCAATACTACAGCCAGGCCCATCGAGCTACTCTTCAGCTCCAAGCGCCTATAGTCAGTATGGATATGGAAGTCAACTTGCTTCACCTCAATCCATCGCCCATCAATCGTCTTCCTCAATGGGTTCTCAAATGGGGCAGCAGTCTTTACCACTTCCTGGTACGTATAACTGGAAATTGCAGGGATAGATGAATAACAGCAGATTAGCTATGTCATCGGCGCCTGGTCCTCCAGGATCCGCTATGAATACGGGATCGAGTTATGCACCGTCGTTTGATACTACCGGGCAGATCGCCCCTCCTGGCATGAAACCCAGGGTGACTGCAACCCTCTGGGAGGACGAAGGAAGCTTGTGCTTTCAGGTAGAGGCTAAAGGTGTTTGTGTTGCTCGGCGAGAAGGCATGTACGGCCCGTGACTAAACTGAAGATCAACTAACAAGTGCCCTAGACAATCATATGATAAACGGAACCAAGCTTCTCAACGTAGCTGGTATGACCAGAGGTCGCCGTGATGGCATCCTCAAGAGCGAGAAAATAAGACATGTTGTCAAGATAGGTCCAATGCACCTGAAAGGCGTCTGGTAACAGTTCGAAACTGGCTCCGTAATGACTGCGTGACTAATTCTGGTTAGGATACCCTTCGATCGTGCTCTCGATTTTGCGAATAAAGAAAAAATCACGGAGCTGCTTTATCCACTGTTTGTGCACGATATAGGCGCGCTTTTGTATCACCCCTCAAATCAAAGAGGTGCGAATGTCACAATGGCGGCAGCTGAACGCCGCCGAAACGATCAGCAGCAACAACCGCAATACATGAGAGGTACATCAGGCTCGCAACCTCCTACCCTGCATCATCACCATACCATGAACAACCCCGTTCAGCAACCTCATTCCTTAGCGCCTCATCCAGGGGCAGGCCGGCCTGGCCTCGACAGAGCGCACACTTTCCCTACGCCTCCAACGAGTGCATCCAGTATAATGGGGCTGGGCAACCAAGGCAGCTCTTACGAATGGGGAGGATCTGCTGCTTCTAGCATAGTGTCAGGTCAACCGATATCCCTGGAAGCTGGGTTGACGGCCAGATCAATGCCTACGACACCAGCCTCGACGCCCCCGGGCACCTCGATGCACGGAATGCAGCAGTATCAAACAAGTCAAGCTTACGACAACTCTCGCCAGCTTTATTCCGCGCCGCCTTCACAACAGAGCCAGTATGGCACGCAAACAAACACAGCAAGATATGGTCAGCAGATGCCTGCAACTGGATACGTCAAGAGCGAAATGGCTCCTCCGGGCAGGGCGGTTGGTGAAGGGGAAACCAAGAGCAATGATGCCGTGCAACACATAACCCATGACACGGGCGATGATGAGGCGGAGCACGATCATGATAATGGATACCCGCATGCAAGCAGCAGTTACAGCGGCGGTCGGGCTCCGTACAGTTACAGCTCTGGTTCCAACATGTCTCCAGACGCCACAACCTCACCGGCCCAGTCCGGTCGCGCTACTCCGAAAACTGCTTCCACTGGGGCAACGCAGTGGCCATCAGCCTATGGCAGCTCCCAACGTACACAAGGTCCAGCGGGTAATCTGTACGGCGTGGTGAGCGACAACCGGGCGACCGGCGCCACTGGGCATATTGTCGATGGTTATCCTCCAATGAGCTACGCACCTCAAACATATCAAACTACCAATGGGGGAGCGCTTTCGAACAAACGGGCGCGGGAAGTTGACGATGATGACCCCGACTACGTTCCTAACGGTCGCGCCGAGTCGGACGTGGAAGGCTTGAAGCGCCGCAAGACTGCCAACGACAGTAACGGGGGCAGCACCGTACTTGACAGGGATCCAGCTCGAACACTCAATAGGACTCGGTCAGCTGGTATGCAAAGGCGCCGATGATCTTTCACCTTGATTCTCCGCACGGTAATGGACACGTTTCACGGACAAAACTGTCTCGCTCCAGGCTTTGGAGTTCCGGCGCTCCGAACCACTAATTCCACAACCTACCACCAATGCCGACACACCCCTACCTACCTCAAAATCTTTCCTCTGCTTGGGATCTCTTTGCATGCTAACGTCTTTTTAATTATCCATCTTATGATTGTGCTTTTTCAGAATCTCGGAGCTATCGGCATCGTAATGACCTCAACGACTTTCTTACTGTTATTATGACGACCCAAACGACAACCTGCATACCAGAATGCAGTTTACGATTTTCCTTTTCTGGAAAGGGATTTAACCTTTCCTGTATTTCGATTACCCGACGCTTCCATTGCCAGTGGCGACAGGATGTCCCAGATTTCGAAGCGCGGCTTAACGACCGGTGTAATTTCCTTTGTGGGTTTTGGTCTAAAATCGAGGACGGCTGGCCGGCTGGTCTAGAGTAGCAGGCATTTGATGATGGGACAAGTTTCGTGAATTGAGGCAAGCAACGTCGATGACAGTACAAGGCATCGAGGGAAAAACTTCATGAAAGCGAGAACTGTCGATGAGGCGATGCTAAGTCAAAAAAGCGCGTGGTATGAGTACAATGGCCAGCCTGGGACTTATGATGTAGAGACAGGAAAGCTACTCTGGGAGATTAATCGATGTTGTGAATAGAGAGGACTGGTTCCTCGCTCGATTTCTGTTGGTTTTGTTTTACTGACCTAACTTGCTTGAGGTGGAGAAGGGGGGCCTTTCGCCTACTGACACTCATACAGCTTCCTTCGCTCCCCAATCGAGTACAGGATAGCGGAGCCGTTCTGGTGTCACATCTTGAAGTTCTCGGGCCCACTATCGTACATTGTCTAGTCGCATGGGAACGCTCCAACAGTGCCTAACACTTCTTCTTTTTCCGCTTCTTCATACCTCAGACTATGCCTTAAATGCTGACCATAACTCAATGCCTAACCTCATGGATGAACAGATCCGAACTTAACAGCAGCCCGCACAAGCCTAAAATCTCCCGCGATGTCCCACCCACTTAGTCTGTGTACCGACGAGCGAGCATACGGGGCGTGTGTTCCTGGCTAACTATTGAATATATTCTGCGTGTAACTATTGCGCTCTACTTGAGGAATCTGTAAGACCACGGCTCTCTATAACCGTCCCAATCAACTCCACGAACACCTTTTTCTTCCCATTCCTCAAGACCTAGAACAAAGCTGGTGTAAAAAACCGAGCAAGAGTCCAACTACCCATCAGTGCGCCTGCAACCACTTCAGCATCTGCTCAAACGCCTCCCTCTGCTTCTCCTGAATCCTCTCATCCTCATAATCCCCCAACACCGCAAACCCGTGCGGCACGCCCTCATACACCTTGATCTCATGCTCCACCTTGTTCGCCTCCAGACTTTTCCTCCCCGCCTCCCTCACCTCGTCTGTGAACAGATTGTCGTTCTCCACGCACACCATGCTTATCGGGACTTTGACGGCTTCGATATCGTCAGGCGTGATGGACGTGCCGTGGGCGATGGCGCCGACTTTGATGTGTGGCCCGGTGGGGTTGAGGCCGGATTCTTCGTCTTGCGGTTTATGGCCCCAGACGATGTTGTTCGGACGGTCGCCTGCAAGAAGTAGGACATACCTGTATCGTGGTGGTCAGTAAGAAGACGCATTCAGCCAAACCCTCGGCATTTCTGAGAAGTCTCACTTGGCGCCAAAGCAGTATCCCACAGCATACACTCCCCCTCCATTTGCAACCGCGTCCGCGAACTCATCCTCTGCTGCGTTGAGCACGTGGTGTAGAATCGGGATCACTTTCTCTGGCGTGTGCCGTGCTAACCACATGTCGATTCTGAACGCTTTGGCTGTCTCGACTGCGGCCATCTTGACCTGCTCGATAAAGGACGGGTTTGTCTCTTCGACGGTCGTGCCGCTGTTCGGTGCTGGGTCGCCTGCAAATTGGTCTGGCATGACCACCAAAAAGCCTTCTTGGGCATATTTGTCGGCTTGGAGTTGGTTGTTTGTGGAGTGGATGCCGGTGCCGCTGGTTAGGAGGAGGAGGAGCTTGGATGGGGAGTGGGGGTAGTCGCTTGGTTTGGTTATGTAGACCTGAGAGTATATCAGAAGGAGGCATCTGGCGGTTATCCAGGGCTACTCTTACATCGACGTCACCGAGCTTTGATATCTCCTGCGCCAGTTGAGCTTCGGTTCGGGTGGGTCTTGGACGGTGGTGTGGTACCTACGCCTGTTGGCTTCTCGCCAGAGGCTTAGGGAATGTCAGCATCGGCATTGGAGAGGAGTAATTGTGGGAACCGCACGAGATAGTCTGTCCGTGACACAATGCTCCTATGGTAAAGTCTTCATCAGCTATACTGTACCAACAAGGGAGCTCGTCGAGTATTTCTTACGCCCATGCTGGCACCCTCTTGCGCTTTGGTATCGCCAGGGAAGAGGCTCTGCTCAGCAGCATCACTTTCCGGTGCTCTCGTCGCCACATCTTCGTCCGCCATCTTAGATACTTTCCACGAATGAGCAAGGTTGAGCGGCTTTGGTTGTCAATATCCCACCTTGAGATGAGCACCTCCACAAAAGCCACACTGATTTTGAACCCTGAGCCACCATGGCAACGGCCCGTTTGAACGCCGTAGCGAGGGGCAGCCCCAGGCACTTTACGCGCCTTAACTTACGGTCGCGTCTCCAGCAGGCGATAACGGTGCTGCCACAAACATCGACCACTTTATCTACCCTAAACTTATATTTTCCCTCCAAAGTTTTGCAGCTTCAAGACCCGTTGGAGCAATAATGATGGCAGGCGACGCAGCTTCTCACGTCACCCAGGGCGCTTTGAGGTTCGTAGTTCTCAAGGCTCATATGTCCCAATATTGAACTCGCTACAGGCAAATAGTCGATGGAGTTAATGTTCAGAATCCGGTGCTGCAATGTGTGCAGATCAAGCCGCTCCAAGGTCAGGCAGGATCACCCGAAAGGTTCAGAGTTGTCTTCAGCGATATTCGGAATTTCATCCAAAGCATGATCGCAACCCGTACGTAAGATCAGAGAAGAAGGGAATACCGTCACAAGGAGAGTGGTTAATAGCTATTAGAGTCGAATTATCTGGTGCACGAGGGCAAGTTAGTCAAAGGATGCTTTGTCAGGCTCAAGGCCTATCAGGCAAACGAGGTAAAGGGCAAGAAGTATGTTGAGCGGAAACTTTGTACAGCAGCTGCTCACCGCTAAATAGGATCATTATTGTTCTTGACCTCGAAGTCCTAGAAGAGCTTGGAATTAGTGATAAAGTGGGAGAGCCGCAGTCACTCGACGCAAAGCAGGAAACAGAGGAGACCAAGGCGCAGCCGGGAAATATCCAAGGGAACAACTTCTACGGCAGACAGCCACAGCAGCCGCAACAGCAGCAAGTTCAGCGACAGACTCTACCTTCGAGAGGCCCAAATACTACTTCCTCATCCTCTCATGGCAACATCTACCCCATCGAAGCGCTTTCTCCATACGCACACAAGTGGACGATCAAGGCAAGGTGTACACATAAGAGCGATATCAAGACATGGCACAACAAGAATGGAGAGGGGAAGCTATTCAGCGCCAACTTTCTAGATGACAGTGGGGAGATTAGAGCGACCGGATTCAATGACCAGTGCGATATGCTGTACGACCTTCTCCAGGAGGGCAGCGTCTACTACATTTCGAGCCCTTGTCGGGTTCAGCTCGCAAAGAAGCAGTTTTCCAACGTCAATAACGACTACGAGCTAACCTTCGAGCGCGATACGGTGGTCGAAAAGGTAAGCTGACATACAGTATGGATTGTTCGCTGCGTCTAACGGGGCTATAGGCCGAAGACCAAGAGAACGTACCACAAGTTCGATACAACTTCACGAATATTGGCGATCTGCAGTCTGTAGAAAAAGACACTACTATCGACACTATCGGTATCCTGAAGGAAGTGGGCGAGGTGTCGCAAATTGTTTCCAAAACGACCAGCAAACCATATGACAAGCGAGAACTCACACTGGTAGACAACACCAACTTCTCTGTGAGATTGACAATCTGGGGAGCTTCGGCAACCAGCTTCGATGCACCCCCTGAGTCCGTTGTGGCCTTCAAGGGCGTGAGAGTATCCGACTTCGGTGGTCGAAGTCTGAGTCTGCTGAGTTCAGGCTCCATGGCCGTGGATCCCGACATTGACGAGGCGCACAAGTTGAAGGGATGGTATGATGCGCAGGGCCGCCAAGATACATTTACATCCCACGCTTCCATGGGTACTTCGATGGCCACCTCAGGAGGGCGGCGGGATGAATACAAGTCTATCAGTCAGATCAAGGACGAGCAGCTCGGCATGTCGGAACAGGCGGACTACTTCACGCTAAAGGCGACTATCATCTACGTCAAGCAAGAGAACTTTTCGTATCCAGCTTGTCTTTCGGAAGGCTGCAACAAAAAGGTTGTGGAAGTCGATCCCGGTCAATGGCGGTGCGAGAAGTGCGACAAAACTCATCCGAAGCCTGAATACCGCTATATCATGTCTGTCAATGTCAGTGACCACACGGGTCAATTATGGCTCTCGTGTTTCGATGACACTGGCCGGTTGGTTATGGGCATGAGCGCAGATCAGCTTGTGGAAATCAAAGAGAACGATGAGAAAGCTGCGACGGAGATCTTTGCAGAGGCAAACTGCAAGACTTGGGTTTTCCGGTGCCGAGCCAAGATGGACAATTTCCAAGATCAACAAAGGTACGTTCCTCGACTCATCGACTCATCGCTCAGTGGAGGAGCTTTTCCAATCTGATACACTTCCCTTTCCAAATAAGCTCTACTTGCTAACAGTATTCAATGACAGGGTTCGGTATCAGGTTATGTCTGCACATGCGCTAAACTACAGTGTCGAATGCGCAAGGTTGGCTGATATACTTAAACAATATACCATGGAGTCGGATGGACTCTTTGTTCGCTGAACAAAAGCTACGCCATGTATGAGTAGTTGATCGGTACCTACTCATAGAGGAGTTAGGAGTGGTTGGTGGGGTTCTGCGTCTGCCCCGCCATGCGGGTCACTTTTAGTTGACGTATGTATTTACGAAGCACGCGTACAATATCATGATTTGAAATCCGACTCTCCATGAAAAACACATTCTTGGAACGCATTTCACCAATTCTGCATTCTGTCCTCTCTACATCCAACTAAGATTTTTATATGGTCTCAATCGTCAATTGACTCGAACGTCGATCTCGCAAAGATGCCAGAGACCATGCGGGCCGTCGGTAAGTCGCGCAAAACATAGTCGTAGCGTGGACCATCAACGTGGCGAAAATGCAGGAAGCGTGTATAAGTACGACATCGCCAAAACGCTGACTGGAATTCTCAAGACATCCGCAACGGTGCCGGCCCAGCTACCGCCCTCTACATCCGTGATGACTACCCAAAACCAACTCCCGGAAAGAGGCAAGCTCTGATTAAAGTAAAAGCCTTTGGGCTCAACCGCATGGATCTCCTGCAGCGCGAGGGCTACTATCCGCTACCGCCGCAAGCTGTACATCTACCGCTTGGAGTGGAGTTTTCTGGGGTGATTGAGGGTTTTGGCGAAGGAGCCGAGGAAGGGTTTAATAAAGGGGATGAGGTCTTTGGTCTGGCTTATGGTGGTACGTGAACACTTAAGAATTGAGGAATGGGGGAAGAACGAGAAGGGCTGGTAGTCTCGGCGACGGATACCCAAGCACCGTAGGCTACAGAGAGATTCTTAGGAGCTGATATGATCCGGATGGTAGGAGCGTATGCGGAGTACATATGTGTATCGACGATGATGCTGGTCCACAAGCCTAGGGAGCTAAGTTGGGAGGAGTGCGCAGGCATACCCGAAGTAAGCCAAACCAACCTTTGCAGCATTCGCCCTATCACACAACCTTCTTGCACCGTTCCCTTCCGGCTGACGAGCCAAGACATGGATAACAGCATTGCAAGCCCTCTATCTCATTGGCGAGTTCTCCCCCGGCAAATCCGTACTCTGGCACGCCGGTGCCTCAGGCGTCTCCATCGCCGGCATCCAACTCTCCAAAGCCGACAACGCGTCCGCGGTCTTCGTCACCGCCCGTTCAGACGACAAGGTCCAATTCTGCATTGACAAGCTCGGCGCAACAAAGGGCTTCAACACCAACTCCTCCCCGGACTGGGCCGACGAGGTCCTCAAAGCAACAGACGGCAGAGGCGTAGACATAATAGTCGACTTCCTCGCCGCGTCCGCCTTCGCCGGCAACCTCAAAGCCATCGCCCGCGACGGGCGGATCGTGAATCTTGCCAGCCTAGGCGGGATGCAGTTCCCACCCTCTGACTCGTCATCAGAAAAAGCGGACCTGGGTGCGTTCGTGAGGAAGAGGATCAGATTCGAAGGCAGCAGTTTGCGGAGCAGGGATGAGCAGTATCAGGGGAAGCTGAGGGATCAGATGGTCGAGCATGCGCTGCCGAAGTTTAGGGAGGGGAAGTTCAAGGTGTATATTGAGAAGGTGATGTCGTGGGAGAAGGTTGTGGAGGCGCATCAGTTGATGGAGAGTAATAAGACGAAGGGAAAGATTATCTGTACTATTGACTAAGATACAAGAAGTTCAAACGGAAGTCATTAATATGTAAAGGTTCTAATGACGATCTCATATACTGTTGGCAGCATGGCCAATTGAGATAAGATGAGCGCGTGAAAATATGGGCCCGAAAATCTTTGAGACGCATTATATGAAATCCAGCTCGCCGCTACTGATTCCTGCTGTTCTTGTCCGCAGAGTTGCACAGCTGATCCCACGAACACTGGCCGGTGTATTAACACCATTCGTTGCAGCTCAATTAGTCCCACACGGTGCTTCTCAATGGTGTCTATTATGGCTCAAACTACTACTGGTACCAACGGCATTGCATCTCTATATATCACTATTACTAAAACCTCAACTCTGAAGTCACCAACACAGCGAGCAGTGCCATGCGATCAGGCACTTCCAGCAGCTTAGTGACCGGTTCGACGGGTACCTCAAGCAGCTCAAGTATGTATACAACCAATACCACCGTCACTACGATCCCTACCTCGAAGGTGATCCGCACGACGACTAGTGCCACAAGAAGCGGCAACTTCAACAACCATCCCATCCGTGTTTACGTTAGGAGAGATCCGGCCAAAGTCACGCGTCACCGAATTACTAAGACAATGAACAAGATCGACTGGGCTAAACGCCCAGAATTCCTGAAGGCATTAGCGGCCGGTGCCCCACTGGATCTGGGTCTACGGGCTGTGTTCACGAATGTGGCTTTCGCATAGGTGGAGGACTCCTTTCGCGAAAGCAGTTCAGATTCTTCAGTGTTGACTGTGATGCTGTGCAATGGTGATGATGCCAATGATACTAATGGTGAGCGGAGTGAGAAGACGATGGAGAACTGCTGCGTAGACTGTGATGGCCTAACGATAATAGTCATTACCATCTTGTATTGCCTGTTACCAAGAATATGCCGTTGGCCCGCGTTGTCAGTGAGTTTTAGGTCAACGTGGATGTACTGGCGCTCACGTCCCTGAACACTGTCGAATGTAGCGACTACCATCTTGGAGAGGTAATATCTCGAATATATAGGTTTTTTAGGTTGCGGCAAAGCTGCTAATCTCCAGCCAAGCGCCCGGCTCAACATCGCGATGACCGCAAGTAAATCAGACATGAAGAAGATATTACTTGTCGATTAGAGCCAAATATTGTAATCTTATACACCCACACGGAAGTCTCAGCTAGTTGCTGCGATTGGATTTGGGAAGGAAAACGCAGCGGCAGACGGCTGAATCCTGGAACTGTGCTAATTTGCCCTATGATATACGTTCTCCTGGGTTGGACTTTCAAAGCTGGAATGCCGCCGCCCCTTAAGGTGTCCCTGTACCCGATGTTCCACTTCCGCACCCCACCCGAGCGAGTATTTTAATCAAGGAGAAGTTGCTCCATAGATTGTAAGTCCTTACGTGTAAAGGAGACTTAACTCTCGGCTCCGCAAGTCCTACCTCCTAGTTCACGCCGACGCAGGTTTTTCCTAGGACGTAGCTTGACCGAAAGTAAAGACCCGACATCGTTCAGATGTCGAAAGAACGACCCATCAGACCATGCTTCTTAGGCGAGAGATAAAACTTCCATGGCGAGAGTTTCACGAGTTTATAATCGGGACGATGAAGGTGTACATCGCGTGACGATGGTGACTACGATATCAGTAGTAGTGAAAGCGCCCTGATGGGGAAGGGTCCGTGTGGAAAGATGCTGATGATCCGAGACGTGGCGGTGATGAAGCCGTGGACTGTGATCATGACCTCAAGGGCCAACCCGTAGCCGCATTATGGACCTCGTAGTTGCAGAAAGCAAAGAAAACGCTAAGATCACCATTCGGCAAGGCAACTCCAAAAGCAAGGACATTCCCCTGCAGCAAGTCATGGGCACAAATTACTTTATATGGGGTCCCTGGTTGTAGCAATTGGACCCACCTAGTGTTTGTGTTCCTAGATGTATGAATCGTAGGAGGGATGCGGAGAAGATCGAGCTTTCAAAGCCGTTTCGTGCTTGAGGCCACGTCTGTTATAGACTGTTGTGGGAAAAAGGGCTGAGTAGCAGGTTTGTCGAAGCCGCGCGCCAGAGGAAAAGTCATAACACGGCGGCTTAAACACAGTAGAGGAGAGATGGGGTGGCAGATGAACCGCTATTTTCGGCGTCATGGATGACAAGTTGTTTCAGAAAAGAGTTGAAGGTACAGGCAACCAACTGCGACAAGTATCAAAATCGATTGGTATTCCCACGAGTGCTCATTGCTATATACAGTATGACGGATCCGAACCTAGCACACTCTATGTAGATCCTTGGTAGCTTACGCTGAGCCTGCCGCAATCGAACATATACCCGTTTTCACGGATAGCCTCTCGGCTTTTAAGATGGATCAGCCTTAATTCATATCTTTCGTTGGAATATCCACGGATTTAATGTTCCATCACAACCTGAATGTTCTACGACCACACATCTAAATGCCGGGTATCTTGCTTTTCACAGGTACAGTTGCATCTATGTGGCGAAGTCTAGCCTTTTCATACCCTACATCTCTCAAGAAATTCGAGCGATCAATCGAAAGTTATCTTTGTTGCTTTCTTATTGTTATCCACGTCTTTGTAGAATGCACCGTACGCCTGATGGTCCTTCTTCTTAACAGTCGTTCCAAATTTTAGTAACTCTTCCGGCACTTGTTGGTTCGCAGCCTTGAGCACATTGATGAGACTAAGCAGGCAGTCAGCTATCAGAAATTTGAGGCAAATCAGATAACACCACTTACGCCCCCGCCTGAGATTTGTCATGATCAGTGAACAGCGTTATAGCGAGACCTTCCTTGCCAGCGCGGCCGGTCCTGCCAATCCTGTGCACATAGTCCTCTACAGTCAAGGGGAAGGTAACATTGATTACCAACTTGACAGCCGGGATATCGAGTCCACGTGCCGCGACGTCAGTAGCTATCAGCAGTGGCACCTGGCCAGACTTGAATGACTCAAGACTAGTCATCCGCTGCGCTTGGCTCAGGTCACCGTGGATGCTAGCTACCCTGATGCCTTTGGAACGAACGTAGTTCTCCACCCGAATGGCTTCTTTCTTATACAAGCAGAATGCCAGAATTCGATCATTTTTATTCTTGCCACTTTGATGCTCTTTAAGGAGCTGAAGTAGACGCGTCTCCTTGCCTCTGGGGTCTATGACCTCAACCATCTGTTTGATACGGTTGTTGGCACGAAGTTCGCCGGAAGCGTTATCGCCAATGATAATCCTGACTGGTGAGGACATAAACGTTGATGCCAGTTCGCGCACGGACGGTGGCCAGGTAGCCGTAAACATCAATGTCTGTCTCTTTGCGGTTGGGGGCGTAGTAGAGATAATTTTCCGTATCTCTTCCTCGAACCCCTTGTCGAGCATCCTGTCCCCTTCGTCGAGGACGAGATAGCCAACACTGCTGAGATCCGCTACACCTTCGTTGATGAGATCGTTAAGCCGGCCAGGTGTGGCTACAACAATGCTTGCGGACTTTAGCGCTTTTCGCTGCTCGTCCTTCGATACACCGCCGTATACACATACACAGCCGAGACCTGCTGGCTTAGCAAGCTTTTCCAGTTGTTCATAGATCTGGACGGCTAGTTCCCTTGTCGGCGATACAACGACTGCTTTGACGCCTTTCGCTTGCTTCTTCTGCGGGAGTGAAGTTATATAACGTATGCAAGGCACTCCGAAAGCAAGCGTTTTCCCGGATCCTGTCTCTGCCACTCCAACAACATCTCTTCCGGCTAACAAATAGGGCCATGCTGCGGCTTGGATAGGGGTTGGTGAGGTAAAAGTACTGAAAATGTCATGTTCAAATCGGTCTGCCTTTGGCAAATAGGGGAAGGCGGTTATTGGTCGGTAATACTTGTGCAGAGGGTCATCTACAGTGATGAGGTTCGTAGAGAGGAAATCGTCAATCTCAGTCTGTGGTAAAGCGGATAACGATGGATGTTCGGTATAGCCGGATTGTGACTTAGGTGCGCTTGATATTGAAATCGACGTAACGCTTGATGGAGGGGCTAGGCTGTCACTGGGAGACTGCCGTGTCGACGGCGCGGTGGAGGTTCCATCATCTTTCCCCTTTGACCTCTTTAGTTTTGTGCTGATTTCGGAGTCTGGCGGCAAAGACCCGTTCTGCGCCTTCAGCTTGGCTTCCAATGCTTTCTTCGCCGACTTCTCGGAGCTTTTCTCAGTGTTCACGGGCGGAAACTCCGTTGCTTCTCGTACACCAGCACTTGACCGCTCCACTCCATTGGCTTGCGCCGAAAGCGCCTTTGTGGTGTCTACAGTTGACCTGTTTCTATCCGCATGCGTAACCACCTTGGATTCTTTCTTTGCCTTTTTCGAAGCCTTGCGCGCTGCTTTCTCCGCTTTTGCCTTGGCTTTCCTCTCTGGCCTGAGTTGGTCTCTGATATCTTCTGCTGCCACCGACTCTGTCACTGGAACGTCTTGGTAACTGTTGTCATCCGATTTGCCGTGTGCTGAAGCATTTTCATCACCGTTGATGTGCGGTTCGCTGACGCTCTTGTCTTTGCGCCTCTTTTTGTTGGCTGTAGACCCTCCATTGACAGTAGGATTTTCGGCTTCCTCTAGAAGCCCTTCACGAGACCTTTTTCCCATTTTGTCTAATCCAGTCAGTCAGAAGGGTGAAGCTCTCCGTCAAGATGAGATGCTTGCGGATCCGAGATCTTTGAAATTTTGTCGGAGCAACGGCCGAATTGCGCCGGTTCCTGCATGATGACGGTTCACGCAAGCCAACGTTCACGAGCTTGTCTCAGGCCGAGCTGACCTGCCAGCTTCATGCTTTCGCGGCCCGTTTTTCGCCAACTGACTGATGGATTATTGCTTGGACGATGGCGCCAATTGCCATTCCTTGGATGTTCCCACTGCCAAAACCTTCGGTCTTTGCAACCTAAGCTATACGGCGGGTCAGCTCACGCAGTCCGCAATGCATCCTCCGCTTCTTCAGCTCGATGGAAGAATCGGCAGGGTCGCGACAGATTCGCACGTGAGGCAAAGGTGCAAGGACTGAAGAGCAGAGCTGCTTTCAAATTGCTTGAGGTCCGCACCTCCCACACTCTACGAAGGACGCGGATTAATGGAACGAACACAGATTAATGAAAAGTATCACATCTTCAAGAAAGGCGACACTGTCGTCGACCTAGTACGCCTTCTTCTCATCGTCATGGCACAACAAGAGTCGGTCCTCATTGGTACAGGGCTATGCGCCAGGCTCCTGGTCCCAGGTAGCAATCAACCGAACCCAACCCAATGGCCGCGTCGTAGGCATCGACATAATCCCAGCGCAACCCCCAAGAGGCGTCTCTACAATCCAGGGCAATTTTCTGTCTCCGGAAATACAAGCTGGTGTTAGGGCATTCCTCCAAGACCCTATGCGTGGGAGGGCTACGCGGAGGATAGTGTATGCTGCGAACGATGAGGATGCGGCCGCAATGGATGGTCTGAGTGAAGAAGAGTTGGCGGAGCAAGAGAGGGGTTACATCGATATGGAGCGACATCTAGATGATGGCATTGATACGAGGACCGTCAACGACGGATCCAGCAGCACTACCGGTGGAGGCAGCAGCACCACAGTTGACGGCAAGGAAGGGAACGATTGTAAGGTAGAAGAGCGGAAAATGAGCCGGAAAGAGAAGGATGAGAAGGAAGGACGGGTTGTGGACGTCGTTTTGAGTGACATGTCAGCGCCCTGGGACCAGACGACGGGATTTCACAAGAGGAGCATTAGTGACCCATATTTTAGGATGATGAATACGAGCGGATTGGCTTTTAGGGATCATGCAGGCAGTATGGTATGCATTAAGGTTCCCTTCCAGCCCGGATTAATTGTTTGGTCTCCCCTAGCGGTTGTGCTTCCTCCATATTTGGTGATGTACTAGTTACCACTAACACTTATGTAACGGTTAGGATCTCTGCATGGCAGCCCTCACGTTCTGCTTTGACACAGTCCGCACTGGTGGTCACTTCGTTTGCAAGTATTATCAAGGCGCAGAAGAGAAAACCTTTGAAGGACGGCTTAAAAAGCTCTTCGAGAAGGTGCACCGGGAGAAGCCCGAGTCCTCGAGAAGCGTAGAGCCTCCTCCACCACTGACAGAAAATGTTCAATCCAGGACTGATTGATTTGGCAGGAATCAAAAGAAGCATACTTTGTTGCCCTGAGACGGAAGGATGGAGTACCTAAAGAACTTGTATTTCGACCTTAGAGACCTGAACTTGTCAAAACAGGCGGGCACTCGACACAATAATGTACTGAATGACCACATGGAACGTTCTGATGCGAGGTCTCTCGACTCGAATAGATGTCCAACTCTGGGTTGTCTATACCCGTCCAAGTATATAAGTACACCAAAACTCGGGTCATATTCGAACAATAGCCCTACGCTCCTATTCATTCGGCCAACGCCTTCTTTCTGTCCTTCTTCAAAGGACTGAATTGGAATCCATCCTCTGCCGTTATTAGCGCCCCCATCCGTCCCTTTCCTAATAACGGACCTTTACCCTTTCCAGGACCCAGAAGATTCTTGCTGGCAAAGCCTCCCAAACCCCTCTGGGCTCCAATGGCTCCGAAACCGCCGAATCCCAGTCCCTTTGATTGAGGTTGGGAGTCTTCGTCGTCGTCAAAGAGTGTTTGCCCAAGGAAGGAGCTATTGCCAGGGAGTTTGCGCTTCTTTTTCCTCTCAACTTGGAGCTCAGAGTCATTGAATGATGCGAAAGATGAGAGAGTTTTGGGCGCTGGCTTGATGACTGTGGATTTGGAAACCCCACGCTCCAGAGCCGGTGCTGCAGGCCCGTCGACATCGTCAAGCACTTGGTCCTTTTGCCCCGATAGTGTTCCGGAGGCGACTTCTACTCCGTCATCCCCTTCTTCCGCAACCTTTTCAAGAGCTGGCGCCGCTGCTTTGCCCTTTCGGCGACCGGCTGGCTTGGCGTTCGCTTTGGCGGAGGCAGCAGTTGCCAGCGGCTTGGACTTCGCACACACTGAAGCTTTCCCGATAGCCTCTACGGGCTTGTCCCCTGTGGCAGACGGTGTCTTGTTACCTTCGTGTTCATCATCCGCAACATCTTCTTCGACCACTTTGGGTGGACTCTCTGGCGCGAGGCTTGCTGTACGGTTCAGAAACGGCGTGATTGAGAAGGTGGATTTGTCACCCGGTACAGTTGACGACGCTCGCTTTCCTCGTTTCGGAGCCACACCTGGTGTACCGATGGCTGAGTCAGGGTCCATCTGGGCAGCGGGTCTTTTCCGAGCATTCCTTGCTGGCCTCTCAGTATTGCTACTTTGTCCAACGTGCGAAGCTGCTCTGGCCTCAGCAGCCTTCGTTGCTGCTTGAGCCTTTTCGAGTTCGCCTTCGACCTCCTTCAGCTTCTCCTTCGTAGTCTTGACCTTGTTTCGGAACTGGTTCAGCTTGTCGTCTAGAATGGACTTTTGCGCCTCCCACGCTGCCTCCGCCTTCTTGGCGTCTTTCTCTATTCTTTCGCGCTCCCGCTCCTCCTTCTTCCAAGATGACCTGAGCTCCTCTATCTGGGACAGGTGAGCGCCATCTTCTGCCCTACTTTCCGCCTCCTTGGCCAGAGCACGTTGGATGGTACGGTTGGCATTTTCGAGCTCAGCTTGAAGAGTAGTCGCTTGTCGCTGGAGCGCGAGTTTTTCCGATAGAGTATTCTGGTACGATGCCGCTTGAGACCGCAAATGTTCCAATTCAGTCACTTGCCGCTCAAGTGCAAGCTTCTCCGATAGGGTGTTCTGGTACGATGCCGCTTGAGACCGCAAATGTTCCAATTCGGGTTTCAATGTTGACACCTCTCGTGCAAGCGCAAGCTTCTCGGTGAGTAGTTTCGCAGAGTCAGAAGAGACATTTTGCAGGGAGTTCACTTCGGCCTAGGGCGGTTAGAGGTAAATCTCTCTGAGGCGGTCGACTGGGGTTTAAAGCACTATGGTACCTTCAATGTCTCTAACTCTCTGTTCTTCGCGCGTAACTCGTTCTCAAAACGATATAAATCCTCTGAAGACTCCTCGCAGCTTGCTTGAGCACCTCGCAGTGAGTCCTCAAGCTCGTCCCCTCGGCCTTCCTCCTCAACCAATTGCTCCTGCAAATCGTCGCGGTCGTGTTCGAGCAGTAGAATCTCGCATTTCAATCTGCGTATCTCCTCATCCTTGTTGATATTCTCCACAGCGCGTAAGCTGCGTTCGTACTTCAACTCGAGGCTTGCGGTATTCAGGGCTTGCTCGAGCTTTGCACCCTGTACGTTAGCGATTTGACTTGTGATCAGTCATCAGGATGTATTTACTCGTAGAACCTCCGAAGAGCTTTGTGTCTCTTGCTGAGGGGTCATAATGTAACTATATTTTACAAAGGCTGCGCAGGTAATAATAATGTGTGGTACAGTGCTTCTGGTGACGCGACACTGTCAAGCGCAAACAAATGGTTCACCGAGGTGATGAGCACGGACCTCCAGCTTAGTCAGCGGCATCTAACTGCCAGCTGGAGTTCTGGCACTGAGTTAATCGAAACCGAGTGAGCTTTGAAGACTTCGACACATAACGTAGCAACGGCTGCTGGACTAGATAATTAAGATGAGGATATCGAGCGTACTGGCGGCATGCCTGGTCCCACTCGCAGCGCTGGCAGCCAAAAGGTCTACCACAGACACATTCAGCACTTTCCACAAGAAATCCGCGTCCTCTGGGACATCGCTGAAGCTCGATGATACGACTTACAACCAATTGACTGCTGCACCTCGCGATTACTACGTTGCCGTCCTCCTCACAGCATTAGATGCCCGTTTTGGCTGCCAACTATGCCAGGAGTTTCAGCCGGAGTGGGATCTTCTAGCGAAAAGCTGGAACAAGGGCGATTCAGAAGGGAACTCAAGGCTTCTTCTTGGGACCCTGGACTTTGAGGACGGGAAGCAGACTTTTCAGTCCGTATGTGGAATCCTGAAGCAAGCCCTGCATCTAAGGAGTACCGAGAAGGCTGACATGGTACATTAGTTGATGCTGCAAACTGCGCCAGTGCTCCTACTTTTCCAACCTACTGTTGGGCCTCATGCGAAAGTCGATACACAGCCTATAAGATACGACTTCACCACAGGGTAAGCAGTGAGCGCTGGGATACCCATCGAAGACAGGTGCTAAGCCGCGCGATACAGGAAGCAATCGGCCGACATAATGCGTAATTGGCTCTCCAGACACCTGCCGGCGGAGAGTCCTAAGCCCCCGATCTTGCGTCCCATAAACTACGTTAAAATCATCTCGTTCACCACCGCTGGTCTTGGCGTCATCACGTTCGTCGCCGTTGCCTGGCCATACTTGCTCCCCGTTATCCAAAACCGTAACATTTGGGCCGCTATAAGTCTGATCGCGGTGTTGCTCTTCACCAGCGGCCATATGTTCAACCACATCAGGAAGGTGCCATATGTATCCGGAGATGGAAAAGGAGGTCTGAGTTATTTCGCACCTGGATTTCAGAATCAGTATGGGTTAGAGACACAGATCGTTGCTGCAATGTGTGAGTGGCTCCTTGTTTTTCACCCCAGACCGTTGGGGCAGTCCTTTACTTTAGCAACAACTGACGTTTGGAATATAGATGGGATTCTGTCCTTTGCTACGATTTCGCTGGCGCTCAAAGTACCACGCATTGCAGATCCAAAAGCGCAGCAGATCGCTGTTTTGGTGTGGAGTGGGGTTATATTGGGATTGTACAGTTTCCTGCTCAGTGTGTTTAGGGTGAAGAATGGGGGTTATCCATTTTGGCTGCCGCCATTTTGAGACTTCGATTATTACGTGCCTACACCAAAAGAAAGGGGGCTGGTCATATGTCAATCCTGTATTGCCAGAGAACAGATTTGCGTAAACCATCGGAATATTAGAGTGCTTGGAAAATATCTACCACATCTCTCTTCATGCATATTGCATGCTTGCGCCTGCTTGATTTTGATGTGAGATTGAGGCCGTCGCAGACCTACTCCGTCTTGGCCGCTGGATGCAATGCACTAGCCGTGAGGTGCATTTGGTGGTATTCACCCATACACGCCAGACTGTCAAGCGGTAGTTTAGTTGAAGAACAGCTGCACACTAGGTACGTCTATTAGAGTGATATGGCGCGGCTTGCAACCTGACAGCCAGTTTACGCCTGACGCCACCTGATTTCTTGTTTAGGGAGTGGTGATCTACATGCATGGCCAGCAAGTCGTGAGAACCAGGCAAGTCGATAAAGACCATTTTGCGCGTTGGCATTTGAAATTGCTACATATCGGTCCAGCTACCCGTGTTTAACAGGAAGATTATGTTTTAATGGGCCGATGGACTGGCGTGCTTTCCAAATTCCACAACTTTGCTAACTCGTCATCAGACGGTTTCATACTGTGCATGCGTATCAGAACTGCGGTGTCCGGAAGGCAGGGCCGGCACGTGTGACGCCCGTCCCGTATCGATAAGGCGGCGGCGTCTCCTGTCCTCGTGGAATGCCGCGCCTAAAACGCGTGGCTGAGGAAAATCAAAACAATGACGCGTCGGTGCCTGTTGATGCTCACGGCCGGCACATCGAGGCAGGTAGAAGTCGCTCGAATATCAACAGCTCATTAATATGAAACTCCGCCGGATTAAGTAAAAGAGGGTTCAATGCAAAGCACAGAAGGTTTGCAACGGACTTTTGCTAGCTTTTAGTTGAGTGGAGCGGTCAGAGAGAGAACTAAAAGTCCAGGGGCTGCCGCAGCGTCTGTTTACACCTAAGGCGGGAAGGTCGGATGATTGGCCGACCCTTGCTTGCCTCCTGCGCGATCCAGACGTCTCAGGACTCGATGATGCAGCGTCAGCAGTCCCTCGAACGCATATCGACATCATCATAACCACAACAACTTCCATTCTTTGAGATAAGAACGTACACCGTCGCCTTTCTCTCCGCGTTCATGCGACTACCAGCAACTGCCATATGACGATTCAGCGACCATGACAGAGTGTCTGTCGCCTCTCTCACCCCTCAAGCACGACAACTTCCTTGCCAGCCCTTCCATCCGCCGTTCCGCAAAGTCAAGTCCTCTCAAGCGCAGCGATGGAGTGATGAACCTTGGCCGAGCTCATCTCGGTAGCCCAAGCGCGAAGCGTCGGAGCCTCTATGCTTCGATCGGCACTACCGACTTTAACATCTTCGAGGACGCACCTTGCTCCTCCTCTGACCCAGGAAGTGATGGCACGAAGAGTAGAGATGCGCCTCTCCGTTCGCACAGTTCGCCATTCCCGTCACCGTTTCAAAGGAGAGGCGCATCGCTGCGCAAGTCGACCCTACAGCAGCGAGGTGGACATAGACAGGGCAATGCGCGGCCACGGTTGGGCATGACGGGAGGCATTGAGAATGTGCCATTACTGAGACTGGATCTCAAGACTCGGCCGCGCCTGTCACTTGACGCGCAATTACCGAGAATTTGCGTGGCAGGTGAGGAAGAAAATCGAAATGCTCACCATGCCCACCACCTCAATCCTTCCCTGCACATCCCAAGTCAACACAACCACCAACGGCATCCGCTTTCGCAAGCGTTGACTCCATCGAGCTCTAGTTCGAGCGTCACAACCGAGTTCAAACAAGAAGACATTCGCGCAAAGCCGAATTTCGAGCAGCCTACCCATTTCGGTAAATCGTTACCCGCTGTGTCTTCGAAGCCTTCGTTTCGCGGACTTTGGAAGAAAGCCTTCGCTGGAGATTCACAACACTCTCACAGCTTCGACACGCCATCAACTTCGCCTAACTTCCAAGGCCAACCTGCAGGGTACCGGTCGACTGGTGGATTGATCTGCAAGCGCAATCGCATGTCTCAGGCGCCGTCGCCTGGGTCTCAGCGTCCGCCGGATACGCCAATCAAGAAGATCGTAAACCCCATCGCCGCCTTCGAATCGCCAGTATTCAATTCTAGTGCTGCAAAACCTCTCCACACACGCGTCCTGTTTGGAGCGACCTCAATACCCGGCAATCCACACTCGTCTGGCCTGCGCAAACAGACATATCTGCAGGGCGCAAACATCTTCGGCAGCAGTGTTGGAGAAGCCAAAGAGAAGCGACGGGATAGCATAGTCAGCATTGAAGAGAATGAGGAGCCTCTTTCGCCGGTGGTCCAGACCGACAGCCAATCAAGCGTGGAGGACCTATTACATACGCCAACTAAACTACCTTCTGAGGCAGGAGCTCTAAACCGCGCAAAGAAGAACAGCTTGAGGAGCAGTATTTTGGGGAGACGACCTTCGGTGAATGCTCAAACATTTGCATCTTCCCCGCCTGCAGATGTAAGCACGGCACAGCGAACATCAGACTGTAAGTTCTCATCTTCTGATCTTATTTCCGAGTCTGGGTGGGGTGGATGCTCAAGCATGGTGGCCGACTCTCCGTCGAACCGACATTGCTTCAAATCCTCCCAGACGTCGTTTCCGCCGTCTTTCGCCCGTTCTCGACTTCTGCGTCAATCTCAGACAAAACCTTCTCCTTCTCATCTTTCCCGAAGATCGCTCAACGCTTCTCTTCTCAACTCCCGCCATGCACACTCAACTAAGACAAGTCATCTCTCTCCAGCAAGCCCATTGGAATTTCGAAAGCGAACATCGCCGCACACGCCTCACGATAGGGTTAACGCCGAGGCTTTGACACCACCTGATCCAAGCCGCCTGTCCATCTCAGCACCAAGAAACCCTTTCAAAGACAGTCTTAACAGTATATTTACCTATGATCCATCGACTCCCTCCCCTCATCGATCCTCAATCCTCCAGTTTGGAGGTCGGCAACGGAACATCACTCCGATCAACACGTCAGTCGTAGATGATATTGATGAGGTTCTCTTGGAGAGATTCAGCAAAGTCGAAGTAACCGGCTCCGGGGAGTTTTCAACCGTGTACAGAGTTACACAGCCCGCCGATACTCAGGGTTATTTCACCGTTGGGTTTGGATCAAGAGCAGCTCAAACTCCACTTAGGGAACAAATCTACGCGGTCAAGAAGACCAAATATCCATATACAGGCCTCAAGGATAGGAAGCGGAAGCAACAGGAGGCCGAGATTCTCTGCAAGCTCGGAAAGTCGGACCACATCATTCAACTCATTGATTCATGGGAGGTAAAAGGTCACCTTTACATCCAAACCGAATTCTGCGAGGAAGGCAGCTTGGACTCGTTTCTCGCGAATGTCGGGGACAGGGCGAGGCTGGACGACTTTCGAATCTGGAAGATCCTCCTGGAGCTTTGCCAAGGCGTAAAGCACATTCACGACTCAGGCTTCGTGCATCTCGACCTGAAGCCGGCCAACATCTTCATCGACTTCGAAGGAGTGCTCAAAATTGGTGACTTCGGCTTAGCCACTCCATGGCCCGCATCCCCCGGTACCGAAGGCGAAGGCGATCGAGAATACCTCGCTCTCGAAGTCTTGCAGCATGGTCGAATTGACAAACCAGCCGACGTTTTTGCGTTGGGTATTATCATGTTCGAAATTGCTTCGAACTGTCGGCCACCAGACAATGGGTTGACTTGGCAGAAGCTAAGAGGTGGCAATTTGAGCGACTTGCCCAGCTTGACATTCAGTACTGAGAGCAGCGTCATCCGCGATTCCAGCGGGATTCCAGTGCGCAACCAATCCGGCAAACTCCTAGTTCCTTCCGGATCCGTGGACGCAATGCAGTTTTCAGACGAGACCTTCGACTTCATCGACATCAGTCAGATCAGTGGAGCCTTCCTTGACAGTTTGGGTTCGCCTAAGCCCACAGGGACGGTAATCTCCCGTCTACTCCGAGATCAAGAGCTCTTTCAGCCTCCTGGTTTCATGCTGACTCCTGAGCATGAGCAAGCACTCGACAAGGTCGTGGAACGGATGTTATCGCCCAACCCGCAAGCACGGCCCGTAGTTGATGAGCTGCTTGTTGCTGAAGGGGTTCAGTGGGTTGCGAGGAGACGGCGTGCTGGCGCCACCATTTTCGAAGGAAACTGGGGACCTGCTGACGACGTACTCGCCGAAGATGCCGAAATACTTGATGCTCCGTAATACCATTTACCCAAAGTCTGGATATCTGAGGAAGGCGCTGGCCGGCCTTGGACATCTACCACTAAACAGTTCTTGAGGGGTGTTGGTACGAGGCGTTTGATGATGCATACATACGACGGTGATACAGGGGGAGTTGGGTCCCGCTTTGGGTATCCAGTCTCGGTTCGGAATTGGGCACTGTTCAGCGCCTGGATATGACTTGCATAGTCGCTTTTACCATGGAGGGTCGTTCTCTTTGCACATGGATAAAAATCTTGTTGCTCTCGCATAGCGTGGTATATCATTGGCTGCATTCGCTGCATTGCGGAAACTCATGGCTGGCGTTCAAAAGAACTCGGATTCCTCAACGAGCATTTTCTGTGGCTTTCCGCAATCCCTCGCTTCTATCGACGCGACCTTGCCTTCACTTGGGCGGCGATCAAGTCGAGCTAATAACGACTTGACGATGGGTGCTCGTATGGAGTTTGTGCTGAAAGATGTTGTTCGCTTTTTTCGCTTGTTACATACTGGCTTGGCATCGCAACGGTCTGGCTCTGTCTTTGGAGTTGTGAATATGTTGCTGGCGCTTTGAGGCGGGGTGATGGAATATATGTCTAAGTAGTGTCTGGGACATGAATAGCGTATTATTGGCTAGAGAAGGAAGTATTGCTAGTAGGATAGCTCATTGTACGTAGTAGTTTGTGAAAAGACAACATGTAAAGACACTGAAATAGTTGTTGCTAAAGGAAAGCGACTTTGACATACACAACATGTGAGCCAGCAGGTAAGTATTCCACACGGAGAGTTCAACGATTAGTGAACATGAAGCTTTGGGTGCCTGATTCGGGATGCTTTCGAAAGGTTGGGTCCCGCACCTTTGTCAGACGGAATTCAATTGGCCCGCGGTAGCGGGATTGACGTCACGGCGTTCCTTCTTCTGTGTTGGCTGCGCCCAATTCGTCCACGTTCAGGTACAAGAAGAGCAGCGCGGGAGATCTGAGACCTGATCGTCAACGCTTTTCAACGTCGCACTCCTCTGATCATCGCGACCAAGACTGGTGCATTTCGACTGCGTATCTCATCCGAGCAATATCTTCGCGACCAAACACCAGCGACAAGTCCACACGATATCAGGACCTTTTATACGCGGGGTCTCCGTAGGATAGATCCATTTCAGAGCCGTCGACGACATGAAGCGCCGACTACGTACGGGAACGAGGCAATCGGCCTAATACCAGGCTTTCCCTGCTACAGTGCGCTCACTCTTTCAAACTTTGGGCCACAAAGCCCATTTGATTACAAACAATGACATCAAGGGACAACAATGCGGACAAGCACGCTGGTAAGAATGAATCATGGGAGCCGGCCCATGCCGGCGCAAACCAACCCCCATCCTCTACCATACGCGGTGCCATCCTAACGTGGTGAACTTGCACCAGGAACCCTAGAAAGTCAATCTTCATCAACCACACCGACGACTTCAGCATTACCGTCAGCGCTCAGCTCCCCTCAGCCTTCCAGGGACACGTCTCCGACGAGACTACCGCCTCCAGCACCCTTGGCTCAAGCACCAAGACCATCGGGATCGAAGCGCAGCAGTCAAAGCACCAGCCCAAGTCGTCCGGCGAGCGGCGCCAGCAGTGAAATATCCAGCCCGTCGGCTGCTGCTATACAACGTGGCTTGTCCGCAACAACTACACAGAAACTCGGATCAATTATCGAGCCACTGACCAGACTCCCACGACCCCTCAAGTTCAATTCTGCTACTCCGGAGGATTCCAGACCACTGTGGCCTGTGTCGTCGAGGCTCAAGTCACCGCCTCCAAATGCCATCCTTGGCCGTGATTCGCTCGTCTCGCAACAGGAGTCACATTCGGAGCCAGCGTCGCTCAATGTTATAGTCAACCAGTCCTCATCAGCCGCTGCAGCGTTGCAGCGTTCGAACGGTGATGCTGCTGTCAGCGCGGCCGAGAATCCGATTGCTGCAAATATGAGGCCGTCTGGCAGGGGAGCTAGTGGGGCAACAAAGCTCGAGACTGTGCAAGAGAGTGGGGCTTCTGGCACACCGCCAGAATCTGAGCTACCGAAAGATGGCGCTCACACGCAGAATGCTGGCGACGACGGTGGACACGGCGCGCAGAAGGGTCTAGCGAAGGTCACAGAAAGCGAAAGCGAGAGTGGTGGTACAAAAGACGGGGATAAAACACCCAAGGCATCGCAGCCGCCGCCTATCTCCGGCAAACCCTCCAAATCCACTTCTGTACCCGCGAAGAAATCACCCTACTCGCCTCTACTTGTTGCAAAGGGAAAGACTGGCACAGAAGGCTCCACAAGGAACATGACAATTGAGACGGAGACTGTCAGCTCTATTTCCCAAGCAAATACTGGCGTTGCGGATCGCTCCAATAAAATACGTTCTGAAGCTGGGAGCCTTCGGCTTAAACCCAGTAGTGAGACTTTCAAGCCAAAGAAAGATAGGAGAAAGGTCGCGCGGAAGCCGGCATCTATATCCGGTACTGGTGGGTTACATTATTCTTATCTTGTGTTTTCATCTCCAGAAAAAGTCAATGTAATGGTGCCAGTAGCAGACGAAGATTGTCCATCTTCATCTGCATCAAGTACCAGCTTGGTCAGTTATTGTCGCGTTGCAGGCACTATATCTGGCGTTGAAACGACGTCGTCCACGCGACGCCCAAGTTTTCATTCATCAAGCTCTTTTGTACAGAAACGTACTAATCATCATCCTTATAAAGCCTCATCTAAAGCCGACATTTTTGAAGCAAAGGTCGCGAATGCTGTGGATGAGGCAAACTCATCCGACTCTGACGAGACCTACGTATACGAATCGAATACTACCGAGTCGAATTCCCGCCCCGGGCGACATCATTCACGGACGCCAAGCGCAACTTCTGCCCAGGACTTAGCGGATTATAGAGCCGGCATTCGATCGATTGATAATCTCCTGAACAGTCACCGAGGCGTGACTGGAAAGAGAAGCATGAAATTCTCCAACAATCCTTATAGTAGCGGCACATTTGACAGCGAATCGGGAGAACCTCTTGACCCGACCGTTCGAACAAGCTCAAGGGGCAGTATAAGTGGCTTGCGTCATCATATCGGTCGCTTGGGACGCGTTGGAAGTCGTCCAAACGCGCTGTTCGATGCAGACGCACCTTTTCTGCCAGGCTCGAAGCTGAAACCGGCAAGCGAAGCCAATTCCCCTCGGCTGACATCAATGCCTAGCAGTCCGACGGCAAGCAGGCCCCATCACCTAAGGCTGCCAGGAAGTGGCAGCAAAAGGGGTCGAGAGAGTATGCCATACGATTTCGATGGCGATGGAGCAGATGACGAGGCGACTCCTCTAATGAACACCGTTCACAGGATACCTCGAGCTCGTGGAGCTAGAAGACCCATCAGTAGTCACATGCGACATTCCGCTTACTATGAACCTCAACAGCGATCTCGTATCTCCCGCATCATGAGTTGCCTGTTCTTGGTAATCATAATCTTGCTCGTCGTCCTTGGGGCGCTGGGCTTTCTATTTGCGACCAGCAAGCCTCTTTATGAGGTGGAGGTGAAGCAAATACAGAACGTTCTTGCCAGCGAACAGGAAATCATGCTCGATCTTCTCGTCTCCGCGACAAACCCTAACGTCATTACGGTTACCGTGTCGGATATGGACGTGAACGTCTTTGCGAAGAGCAGGCATGTCGGTACCGACCGCTACTGGCGGGAGCATGGCCACTTGCCTCCTAAAGGATGGCGAAAGCGCAGCCGAAGAACATCATTATGGCCATCCGACAACGTTGATGAAGGAACAGACCCGATTGACGATCCTGAAAGCGACTCACAGACAATGCTGCTTGGTCGCATCCTTGAGTTCGATTCTGCGCTCACCTTCGATGGATCTCCTATCCGGCGGCACCGGCATACTTCGACAGGCGAGGTTCGCCTTGAGAACCCGGGCAATGGGACCGAGGCTGGTGGCAGGGAGCGCTGGGAAAGGGTTATACAGTATCCGTTTGAGCTGATCGTAAGGGGCGTTCTGAAGTATGAGCTCCCACTAAGTCACAGGGTAAGGACGGCGCCGATTGGGGCGAGTATTATTGTGCATCCGGAAAAGGGAGTTGGCGAAGGAGATTGGGAATCGCATGATACCCTGCCCAACATAGGGCAATCGTGAAACAGCTTTCTCACTCAATAGAACCTGAGCAGTGTCATTCTTTTATCTAGCGTTTTAGCGTTTTGTCGGAGCATGGAGCTTGCCAGTTGGAAAGACACTCTGGCACAAGGAGGGCAACGAAGTCATAGATGAAGCAAAGAAACTAACGGCGTCATGACGCGAGACTTGCAGTCTTGTACTCTTAAATTATATCCTTCGGTGCCCGGGATTTGTGTTACGAATGAATTGCTCTTACGCTATAGATACTGGCGCTGGTCTTGACAAGCGTGCCAGGTGACCTGAAGTGAGCTTTAACACGTCCCAAAACCCAAAGCATAGAGCGAAGTATACGTTTTCACATCGAACTTTATTATTATCAGCACAAAGATCTTAACCTTTCCTTCAACTCCCAACCGCCTACGCTTCACCCTATAAGACGTGGGGCATGTTCGGTGCGGCAATATGAGAATTTTACCTGCGAGTTGTTGCCAGCCCTTAGGCAAGGTGACATAAAGCGTGATATCACGGCGCAGAAACAACCATCAACCGCTCGGGAGCTCGCCCGTATAATAACGCTGGTGATTAGAGAACCGTAACTATATCCTGATGCTTCAGCTTCATTAGCATTTAATAACGTACTACATCTACTCCAGGAGGCCTTCAGTGTATCTTCGACGGCAGCCTCCAGGGAATGAAGGATTTCACGATTTATGTCACCTTGCCTGCCAGAGCAACACAACACTGCAAAATTGTCAAGTTTCCAATTGATCTAGTCCGATGTCAGACTCCGCTCTTTCGGTCTCCGCAAAAGGCGCAACATACTTCATCCTGGTACAGATAGGCTCCCGTGCCCTGACCTTCGCTCTCAACCAGTCATTACTGCGCTACTTATCCCCCGAGACTCTGGGAATCTCCGTGCAATTGGAACTCTTCTCTATTACAATCTTGTACTTTGCTCGGGAGTCTTTGAGAGTGGCCTTGCAAAGACAGCCTGCCGCTGAGTCGAGAAGCGAAAAAGATGTCCAGAGGATAGACAAGAATGGCTATGTCAACGCAGAGTCGGCTGCTGGCAAGACGCAAACTGTAGTTAATCTGGCCTATATCTCTCTCGCCATTGGACTGCCGCTGAACGTTATTCTTGGGAACCTTTACCTACGTTCGAGCAACTTACCAAGCTTTACTCCATTTCTTACAGAGTCTCTGAGGCTCTATGGCCTGGCAGCCCTGATCGAACTCCTGAGCGAACCCGGGTTTGCGGTAGCACAGCAGAAGATGCACTACGGTATAAGAGCGTCAGCAGAGTCTTTAGCAACCGTTTCAAAATGCCTGGTCACATTCGGAGCTACAGTTTGGGCTGCAAACGCAGGCAGGACATGGGGCGTTCTACCCTTTGCCCTGGGCCAAGTGGCATACGCTTCCGTTTTACTGCTCGTCTACATGGTTCGATTATGGCCGGTTTCGTCCAGGGAAGGGTTCTCTCTGCTTCCTCGGCGTCTCAATTCCTCGTAAGTGTCTCCCACCAAATCATTCTCGCCTCCGTCATGGAAGAGCACCGCTCATAGCTGAAGACTGTCTGACAACGATCTAGCGACCAATTTACCTACATCCTGTCCTTATTCCACCGGCCACTCTGCGCCCTGGGTCTGAACCTGTACTTTCAATCATCCCTCAAATACATCCTCACCCAAGGCGACGCCCTCCTAATCACCACCCTCGCCACGCTGCCCGAACAAGGCGCATACGCCTTAGCTTCGAACTACGGCGGCCTGATCGCACGCATGGTCTTCCAGCCGATCGAAGAAAGCAGTCGGAATCTGTTCGCCAAACTCTGCGCAGCAGAACCTGCAGCACCGGCCGCTTCACCACCAAAATCGCCAACCTCCATCCCTGAACCCAGCCACACAAACCAATCCGATCAGGGACGCCAACCAGAAAAATCCGAACACGCTCATGCAACGCCGAATGCCATGATACCGCCTAACAATAACATCCTCCACGCCTCCCAAACCCTGCACCTCCTCCTCCGCTTCTACACTCTCCTCTCCCTCCCCATCCTCCTCTCACTTCCACCCCTCTCTTACCCCCTCCTCACCCTCCTCGCCGGCGCCCGCTGGTCCTCACCC